>BRDA01008174.1:13505-46005 GCA_036984385.1 Crenuchus spilurus | reverse complement strand
GGAGGCTAACATGGTTATATTTAGCTGTGCTATCTACTAGACACCAGACTCCGGCCTCTTATCTCCTCAAACTCTGTTTAGTGTCTGTTGAGCTGATGGACAGGTGGGGGTCAGGCAGGAGAATGACTGACAGGGACAAACGAGTGCAGCTGACAGTGAGCAACCCCAGAACTTGGATTTGGAACACTGGGATTGGTGGATATGTGGGATTTACGGTGGGTTGGGCAGACTGGGGGCAAGCATTAAAGCATGCAACAGTTGCTGGTGGTGGTAGGGCAGAGCGTGAGATGCATTGAAGGGGTAAGACAAGATATTTATTTGTCATGATTTGATCTTTTATTTGTCTTGTCTGAGCCAAATTTCTCAATTCTGATCTGTAACTGTGTAATATCTGACTTGTCATTGTGAAATATTAAGGTTTAGGGTTAGATGAGAATGGGCATTCGTTTACATTGTGGGCTTTTTTCTTCAAACAAAGCCTTTTAAACTGTTTGTTGAGATTTTTATGCAATGTTTCAATGTGATTATGATGTTTAAGTACTTCACTGGTGTAAACAAATAGCTTTACATTTTCATACCATGACAATAGTGTCAATCTAAGTTGGTCTTGGCTGCATATCAAGAAAATTAAATGAACAGAACCAACAATAAATTCAACTTCATACACATTTGCCTGGCACTGATTGCATGTGAATGTTTAGTATCAGACATGGAAAATAAACAACAACAAAATTTCAGCTCAGTTAATGAAATAAGAGTTCAGCTGGGTAGTTTTACCTCAGATCGTTATTCATGTCTCAAATATGTAATATTTTGATTATAATGATTTTCTCCCATAGGGTGCCCCTGCCCAGGAGGCAGTGCCAGGCAGTGGTGACCCCACTCTCCCTCAAGTATATGCCCCACCCCCTTCATATCCACCACCTGGACAGGCCCCACCCACCCCTGCTGGTAGACTTCCACCCCTTGATTTTAGCCCCGCCCACCCAAGCTCAGAGTACCCAGACCATCACCAATTGAGAGTCTACCAGAGTGCTCAGCATGAAGGGGCGGAGCCTATAACTGGCAATAACACGGTAAGGATTTGCTGATTGGATGCTTTATTGATGGCTAAATATGAGTGAAGTTGAAGAGTTAGAGAGGAGGGAGAATAGTCAGTAAGAATGATTATTTTCAGTCAGATATGTTTATGTACATACTGTTCAGAGGTCTGTAGACCCATCACTCAAGTCAAAGTATTGTAAAAGCAAATATACAAGTACTGCAGCACCCAAAATTAGAATATTGTGAAAATGTTTGTTTGTGTTCATTATTTCATTCAAAAAGGTAAACTGTCATATTTTATATTCATTACACATAAAGTGTCATATTTCAAGACTGTTTTAATGTTGATACTGCTTGAACAGAAATGTACTCAAAATGAAATATTCTAATAATTTGAGTTTCTGGTTTTCTGATTTTCATGAGCTATAAACCAAACTGATCAATAGTAAAACAAAAAAAAAAGACTTGAAATATGTCATTTTATATGCAATGTAACAAAAACTTTATTGAGTTGCTGCTTTTGCTCCCTATTTTTATGTTAAAAAACAGGGAACAAAAGCAGCAAAGCAAAGCAGTAGTTTTTGGGACTAATTAAATGATTGTTCCTTTCAGCAAACTGAATATGTAAACAAAGGCAAAGTAGAACAGGTGATGAATAGAAGTGAAAACAACAACATATTTACAAATATGTAAACAGAAATGAGGAAAAAGTACATTAATTTCCTCACAAATATTTGAGAAGATGTGACAGCATAATTTACTGAAAATATAAAAGCACAAATCCCTCCATAATATTCTTAAGCACACTGAAAACAGTAGATGAGACTGCTTATTAAATCAAACTAGAAGTCACTTCTACACAGAATAAAAGCTAAATGTACTACGTGCTTACAAATGTAAACACTTGATTAAATTAAAAAAGATAATTGATCTTATAGAATTTTAACTGCAGCTTCAATTATATATGAGGTTTCAGCTTGAAAATCTATTTGAGGGATTACTATTCAGTCAGTCATTCATATTCTCTGGCAGTGCCATATTGTATAGGACAGCTAAAAGTGAAAAACACCACAGTACAAATATCTGAGAGCTATGTACGAGGCAGTGTGATGATATATAAGACACTGTGCAAGGCCGTGGTCTTCTCCTGCCCTGCTATACTTATCCTGCCCCCACTGAGAGTAACCATCTCTGACCATGTAAGGTAATCTAGCTGGCACGCACACTGGGGGCCGAGGGTATATGAGGGGGTTGTTTATGACACCTCTCTACATTTCCCAGCCACCCAACCACCTCCATTTAAAAGTTTGGACACACCTGACAGAATGTTTTTCAGAATTTTAAAGACTTTATAATCTACAGGTTTATGCCAAAATACTTTAAATTTGCTTCTGGGACAGATATGAAGATTGAAGTTGCGTAGGTATGTCCAAACTATTGACTGATATTGTATGTGTATGCAGGCCAGGTGAGGAAATGTGTGTCATGTTCCTTCAAAATATATAGAAAGGGCAAATCTAAGCTGACATACTGTGCAATATAAAATTAAATATTAATATAGTACATTTTAATACATTTTAAAGTACATAATTTAATTCAAAAGGTAAACTGTCAAATATTTTTGATTATTTACATGTAAAGTCACACATTTCAAGACTTTTTAAAATTAAATCCAGTATCAGACATTATTAGCATGTTTAATAAGGCCGAACAGAAAAAGATTTTCTCATGGTATCCTATTTTAAGATGTAGCATTGTAATACAGTGTCAGTTTATACTATAAGACTGTGATCACCAAGGGTTAATCATGTATGTTCACACACAGTTGCATTACTAGCCTGAAAGGGAAGCTCAGCTAAACATTCTAACATAGCTATCAATGAATAAGTTTCAGAAACCATTCATCAACATTGTTATGGTGGTTATAAAACACCAGTTCCTAAACATTTGGAATGCTGTGTAAAATGCAAATACATGTAAATAAAAGCATAATGCAATGACTTGCAAATATCAGAAACCCATATTCTATTCACAGTTGAATGGAAAACACATCAGATTTTGAAAGTGTGATTTTATGAAATGCAACACATCTCAAAAACGTTGGGACAGGGCCATGTTTACAATTGCGTAGCATCCTTTCTTCTTTTACAACAGTCTGTAAACAACTGGGAAGTGAGGAGTTTTGAGAGAGGACTATTGTCCCATTTTTGTCTAATGTAGCATTCTAGCTGCTCAACAGTCCTGGATCTTCTGTGCCAGATGTTTTATTTCATGATGCTCCAAATGTGGTCTCTACAGCAGGCAGGTCAGTTCAGCACCCCGAGTCTTCTTCTGTGAAGTCATCCTGCTGTGATGGATGCAGTATGTGGTTTAGTATTGTCTTGTAAGGCTTTGCCTGTCTGGATGGGAGCATATGTTTTTCTAAACCTCTACATACTAATGCAACTTTCCAGATGTGTAAGCTCCCACGACAGTGTCCATTTTAGTTGAGCTTTAGCTCAGAGAAGACATCAGCATTTCTAAATCATATTGACATATCGCTTCTTCTTTGCATGATACAGCTTCAACTTGCATTTGTTGAATGCACAGCAAACTGTGATCACAGACAGTAATTTCTGGAAGTGTTCCTGAGCCCATGTAGTGATTTCCAGTACAGAATTAAACCTTTTTTATTGCAGTGCTGCCTGAGGGCCTGAAGATCACAAGCATCCACTGACTGTAGTGACTGTCCGCCTCATCCCTTGTGCTCAAAAATTTCTTCAGATTTTCTGAATCTTTTCATGACATTATGTACTGCCGATGGTGGGATATTCAGTGTTTTTTAGGCAGTTTTCACAAACAGGTAAACCTCTGCTTCTGAGAGACTCTCTAAAATGTTCTTTTATACCCAGTCATGTGATTTAGTTGCAAATTGCTGTTATTTTATTAGTACCACATATACCTTTTGTTGTCCCTATCCCAAAATTCTCGAGATGTGTTGCTGCCTAATTCTAAATAAGTTAATATATTTTAATGAAGTGGTAAAATGTCCAATCTGATATGTGGTCTGTGTTCTAATGTGAATAAACTATGTGTCTATAGTCATTGCAAATCACATTATTTTGTTTTTATTTACATTTTACACATGCATTTTACACATTTTTTTAATAGTATCTGGCAGACTGAGGTTCAGTTTCTAGCCTAGGCAAGTTATATGCTACGTTATATCAAAAGAGGCAAGACTCCTAATTTTACATCACCTACAAAACTGTAACTTAATGGAAAATGTATGTCACTCTGTATAATCTGCCAAATGCCGTAAATGTATATTTTCACTGTTAGTAATATGAGCATTTATAATTGAACTATTATGTTAATAGGGAATAATCAAAGACGGGTAAACATATTGTACACTGATGTACTGATGCATCAAATTACTCAGATGCCAGTATATGTGTAATGACTGAAATAGGAAATGTTTTTAATGAACAAAAGCTGAGGCTGCCTCTGGGTCAGTCTGACTGCTCTCTGTGGCTCAGCCTGTGTATACTGTGTAATGAACACAGTGGTGTTAGCCTCTCTCTACAGAAACCTCTCCTCACTGAAGGCCACATTATATATCCCACTAGAGAGTGCCAGTGTTACATGCTCCAGATTTTTGGATATTCATCCGTCGCCCGTGAAAGGGGTGTTCAAGGGGGCAGGCAGACCAGATGACCCCCCCGTCTCTCCCTGCAGTGTTGTCCAGGTTCAGTCAGATATAAACACTTTGCATCGTGATATGATAGCACCAGCCCCAACCCCAACCCCAACCCCACCCTCCCAGCGCTCCAGTATACCCCCTCCAAAAAACCCCACCACTCCTGCTGTGTCTGCGTGCTATGTGTGAGGATGATGATGATAACGATGATGGTGGTGTTTCACCAGAGCCACCACAGCTACAGCTCTGGTGCACCCAGAGTTAACTATAACACACTGACTGTATGTTTGTGTCTGTGTGGGTTCGGGTCTGTGTGTTCCTGTCCATTTTTTGTTCCCCTGCTATTAATATGGACTTTTATCTGGGAATCTTGCGTAATGAGGTTTGTCAGCAATATTGCAGCACAATGGCTGGCCTGTCAAATACCTTGGGACTCCCCAACCACTCCTCCCCCTCACTGCTCAACTTCCTTGTTTGCTTTGTGTCTCATGTGTCTCCACTTTCCTTTCTCAGTTTCCTTTTCTCTCTCTCTCTCTCTCTCTCTCTCTCTCTCTCTCTCTCATCTTTTACACATTTCTCTGCATCTTAGTTTTGCTTCCCCCACCCCTGTCTGTTATTCTGCCTGCCTGTCTTCTGTCTTTCTCTTCTCCTTCTTTTTTGTGCTTCTTTTTGTATGTTTTCTGCAATTCACTTCTCCTCTCTCTGTTATTCAATAGTTTAGGGATGCAGGAAGGAGCTGGAGTGCTAATGATGTGCAGTATTCTCTTCTCTTTCTTTTCTGTCTTTCATTCTTATTGTTTGTCTGCCCTCTGTAACTCTCTCTCTCTCTCTCTCTCTCTCTCTCTCTTAGTGGTTTAGGGATGGCAGAAGCTGGAGTGCTGATGATGTGCATTATATACGTAACAGTAGTGAAATCACAGAAATCAAAACAGCTTTAATGTGATTAGAACACACTGTACAGCTTTACTCACTTACAGATACAGAGTCTGTTATTATGAGACCTTTCTGGTGCAGCCCCAGTGATGACATAAGGAACAGAAACCAGTGGTGTTACATTCATAGACAACCTCATGTTGAAGATTCAGAACTGCAGTACACATTTTGCAAAATTTATTTGAAAGGTTGAAAAAAAAAACAGAAGAATGTACATTTTAAATTAAGGCTATGATACTGTTTTAGTACAAAACTAAACTAGTTTCACTCCAATTTTTGTTTAATTGGTATTTTCCCAAAGTTGCGATCATCTGGTGGGGGAAGAGTTTTACTTCACAGGAAAATAAAACATTCATTTAAACTAGAGATTCACACTCCTGGTCCTGCACAGCTGATCCAATTAATGAGATCATTAACAAAACTTTCCTTTCTAAAAGCTACATGCATAGCTAATTAATCTTACCCAGATCATGCAATTCTTACTGAAGTGCTAACAATAACTTTCCGTTTACTTATTACTTTGTCTGTGTTTAGAACTCACATTTATACACTATATCTGAAGCACCTTGCATTATAAAAAAATCCAGATGTCATTGAAGATGCATTGAAGAATTTTGAGTCCACTCAACTTTGACATTTGTAACCATACTACATACTCAAAAACTAGTTAGTTTTAATGCTTAGTGTGCAGTTGGGACACATGCTTAGAGCAGAAAAGTACTAAAAATGTGCCAGACTCCAGGACCAGGGTCAGGAACCACTGACTTAAACAGTGTGAGACAACTCTGGGTTTAAATATATTAAATAAAAAATCCTGCTTAAGACAAGCACATAGGCCTTTGCTCTACTTTACTATTATTCTGTTATCTTGGGGGATTCCCCCAATAGCACCTCCAGTTTCTGCATCCCCGAGTAGCTCTGTTGAGTTTTTACTTTCAATTTCTCTCTCTCTCTCTCTCTCTCTCTCTCTCTCTCTCTCTCTCTCAGCTACAGCTAATACCTTTTGTTACTTCTGCACACCTGATATGAATCTCTGCTTTACTATTCATCACACTTGATCACCACTATGCTCATATTTTTTGTTCACCATTTTTAATCTTTTTTTTATTTTTATTTTTGCCTGAAGTTCTTTCTGCTTTTTAAGTTCTCTCCCTTTTTTCTAATTCCCAGTCACATTTTTTCACTCTGCTCAATTTACGTTTTGCATTTTTTTCATTTTGTAATTATTGCAACAATAAATATTTAATCTGCTGATATTTTAATGATCATAACAGTTTTGTGGCATTTGGTGAGACAGGCTGACACACATACACACTGGCATCGTGATGCATTGTGGGATGGTGGATGTTTTGGGTTTGACGCACATTTACTTGTTAGTATTGATCTGCATGGGGGCATCTTATCCACGTTTGTAAAGAATGTATCGTCACTGTTTAAAAAAAAAAAAACTTAATTTTTGAGATTTGTTTTCTCATAACGTGAGCTCAGCAGATGTCTTTTACACTGAGTTAACATTTCATCATTACTGAACAAATAGAAATGTTTCAAAATGAACTTACATTGAAAGTAAAGGATGTTTTTGGGCTCACTTGTGAAGTTACTGTTTTGGAGAAACTTGTTTTTCTTTGGACAGTGATGATATATATAATCTCACATGATATATCAAGGACTATACAACAAGGACCACTTTAATCTTTCTATATTCCAGCCATAACACTTATATCACAGCTCTGGGCCTATCCCAGGTGAAACTGACATTCAGGGACTGAATTCACTGTTGTGACAGTGTGGAACAGCTGATGGGTGATTTTCAACATGCAGAACATCTGATCTGTTTCTAACGGGCATGTATTTAGACAGCTCACTAAAATGGAGACTTGATCAAGGCTCCTCACATTTGCTTGAGAAGAGTCACTGGATGGAGAATGCTCATGCTTTTTGTGGACACTCTGTAGAAATGTTTTTTCCCAGTAAACATGTGATGCTCTTTGTTGTAGTAATTGCAAGGTTTTTGAAAAAATGTCAACAAAAATGTCACTGTAAAGGTACACTAAATGATTTGTTGTTGTTTATACTGTAACAATAATGTTAGAGATGGCACATAAACTTTTATTGTTCTGTTATTGATATTAAGAGTTGGAATTGGCTGCTACCAAAATATAAATGATATTTTCCAATTAAAACACTAAAGCACTTAAATGTGAGCTGTTTTATCTGTTTTCTATTAAGACATTCCCATTTTTTCACCTCTTAAAGCCCAGTATCTGTATAGACAGGTATGTAGGTACGTAGGTAGTTAGGTGAGTTGTTTGGTGGGTTAAGTAGGTAGGTGAGTGGGCTGATGGGTAAGTTAGGTAGTTAGGTGAGTTGGTTGGTGTGTTAGGTTGGTAGGTGAGATGGTTGGTGTGTTAGGTTGGTAAGTGAGTTGGTAGGTGGGTTAAGTAGGTATGTAGGTAGGTAGTTAGGTGAGTGGGTTAGTTTATTATACAATACACATTAATGAGTATGAATATGACAGTTAGTGTCAGCAGTATATACATGTGGGAAGTAGCTTAGTTCACAAGTTTTGCAGTATTCAGTATTTACAACGTAATGTGAGCAGTGAAAATGTCATGAAACAGTATCAGATGGCATATTACATGGTATATTACTATGTATGTTTGGTGAAATTCAGCACAGTTCAGACAGCAGGAGAACAGTACTGTCTCCACAATAGGGAGACACCCTGTTAAGCCTTATTGCAGTAACTGCACAGCTGTATTATGATATATGTAACAAAGAGGAGTTGTAAGAAAGTTAAAAGCCTCTTTCTATTAAAATGGTTCATTTCAGCCCAATTAAAGATTTTGCTCCTAATAACCAATAAGCTAATTATGTCTGGAAGAAGGATAAAAAAAAACACTGAACACTGATCTTGTCCTACTGAAGTGTGACCTCTTTTGACCCAAATCTGAGATGCAAGATGAACATACTGTATATAAAGTCATTTTAATGCTCTGCAGCTTAAAAAAAAGATTTCTGGAAGAAAAACAGCTTTTTGGGGCAAAGAGCACCTTTTATCTTTTTTTTCAGCAGCAAATTATAAGCATATGTAATGATATTACAAATCATATTCTGTTATTGGTTCCATTCAAGTACTTAAGCCCTGTATAAATCCCTAATATTTGGGTATGCAAATCCTAAAAAACACAACAGACTGTTAAGTGGTTAAGATGAAGATAATAGAAGTGGTCTATCATCTACTCCACAGAAAGAAAAACACAGTTAACAATATCACATGAAGTAATGTGGAGGTGTCCCAAACTGTCATCTCTAACAAACGTCTTTTAAGACAAGATTTTAAGAACAACTCATCTTCGTGTACCTTTATCCTTTTATGCATAAATCTTTTTCTCATACCCTCTGTTATTATTTTCTCCTACACTGTTTTTGTCATCTTTCTTTTTCCCACCTCTGTCATGCCTGGTCTCACAGGACGACACCCTGGCTCCTGTGACCTCTGACCCCCAGCCTCTGAGCGCCTCTGTGGCCAGTGGGGGTGGAGCAGGAAGCGGGGGCGAGGAGGATGGCTCGGGTAAAGCTCAACCTAAGCGACTCCACGTTTCCAACATCCCGTTTAGATTCCGTGATCCAGACCTGAGGCAGATGTTTGGGGTAAAAAGAGATTTAAAAAGCATTTCTTTATTAGCATTCATGTTTGAAAATCTCAGTAAATGATTAATTATGAGTCATTTTGCTATACATTATTATGTATGTGTAATTACACATTTAATTACAATTCCATTTAATCACATTGATTCAGACACAGATTAATTATAAAGTCTCACTTTTTATAATTTGCTGTGCTTGCTCTACGCATGAAATACATGTGAAATTGATTGATGTCAAGTTAATATAAAACAAAATTTAAACCAACAATAATGATTCTAAAGGTTAAAACACATGGGCATGCCTACATACATACATACTTACATGGTGTATATCAGATGGTCTGTTGTCTTCCAGCAATTTGGCAAGATTCTGGATGTGGAGATCATCTTTAACGAGAGAGGGTCCAAGGTCAGTAAATATTACATAACAGATTCTAACATTGTTCCTTCACTGTTCTCCAGAACTTTCTTCCCATAGTCCCTTATCTAAATGTATTGATTGCTGACATGTTCCTGCTCAGGGTTTTGGCTTTGTGACATTTGAGAATGCAGTGGAGGCAGACCGGGCACGTGAGAAACTCAATGGCACCATTGTGGAAGGCAGAAAGATTGAGGTAACATTACATGAACTGGGCTCAGACCTTTGATCAGCAGCAAATCTGCTATATTATTTCACTTGGCACCAGAACAATACAAAAAAAAAAAAAACAATACAGATCTCACTTTACCCTAAAAGACTTGTTTCTTTAGTCTGCACTGTAGCTGAGGTTAATGGAGGTAACAATTATTGTAGCTAACAATGGAAACTTTATCAACATTGTTTTTATTTTTTGAAACAGTTTCATCTTATTGTAGTAATGTAGTGTTAGCTGTTAGCATTATGATGAAAATTATGATGAAAATTGTGATAGTCCTACTTGACAAAGGTGGGATAAACCATTGCATGAATTCTATACATACAGCCTTCAAAACACATAAACCTGTTAGAAACAGATCAGGGGTGCGTTTCCCAAAACGTTCTTAATGCTAAGTACTTCGCAACCTTGTACTTACGAACATTCTTAAATTGACTAATGTTTCCTGAAAGCCTTCGTAACCCACGTCGTACTTAAAGTCGTTCATAAATCTACGAGTGGTCTGGCCCTCTCGTAACTCGCCAAGTTGTTCTTAACTTGAAGTTCATGTGCAGTTCTGTCTGAAAAACGAAAGAGACCGCTGATCATCCTCTGACAAAAGCAACACTCAGCACACGCATGTTTAATACAAACAAGAGTTCATGAACATTAAAATTTTCTTTTGAAAGCGTAATTGCATCACATAAATTAGAGCCAGCGTCCTTAGTTCAGTACTGCGCATTCATGTACTTATTAAGCTGAAATGACTGTTTTCACAAAATAAAAAAACTAAGATTGCTTAAAGTAGAATATATAATTTATTGATATACACATATAAATTACATAAATGCAATGAATTTTTTTCCAGTGTAACAGTCGTAGTAGTAAATTAATATATTGTGTCCCAAGCAATGGTTACAAATTGGCCTACTAAGTTTGTCAACTCTTAACCAATCACATTCACTGATTAATCATGGACATGTAACCAAGAGGATTTGCCTATTTAGAGGTAGGCTTGGCATGCAATGGACAGCAACTGCAAGTGAAATGTTTTTATTTTTTTGCAGATATGTAGTGTAAATACGTTTTTTGATGTTTGGTTTAATAATGAAGAAATGTATGTAAATCGGTGGTTCGGTTTTCGACTGGCTGAGCCTATTTGACGCAGACACGAGGGCGGAGTCAACTAAGTGCTACTTAGGGACTCGTTCATAAGTTTGGAAGATAAGAACGCTTTTTGGAATCGCTAAGTTCAATCGCTTTCGGGAAACGCACCCCAGTATTCTATGATCACTTCAAAACACAATTAATAAACATTACATTCTTACAAACAAAGATTCTTATAAATTGCTTCTCCACACTATGTATTGCTCAACTACCTTGCTAATATTTGAATCATCATCACAACATGGAACAGTTAATTCAAAATATAATGGGGAGATTTAATTAAATGTTAATTAAATAAATTAACTTAAATACTAGCAAATTACAGCTATTTTTAACCTTTTAATATCCTCACAAATAATTTTTTTGGGGGGAGGAGGGGGGGGGCAGGGTATGGTGAGGAGCAATAAAAAAACTGGCAATTTTTTGCCTGGTTTTATTTTATTAAAATGTCTTTTTTGAAGACCCAACAGTTTTTTTTATATACATTTTAAACATACAATGACATGCTATCAGCTGTTGATGTGGTGTGGAGAGGAGCAAACTGAAAACAGGAGTAAATCCAAACATGAAAGTTTAATTTCAACACCAAACAAAGTACGCTTTGCAGACAAACACAGGCATACACAAGGCTACATCTAACATAAGACATTGACAAATACAATGATCAAAGCCAGAACACATCAGGTAGGGTTTTATACATGACATAATTACACAAACGAGAGGCAAGTGGAAACAATTATACAACCGTGACAACCGTGAACATGACAAGCACATGACAGACAAACATGCAAGGAGGCCATGGCACAGAGCAGCCATGGCTGGTGGTGTGACACATGCACTTTATGGTAAAATAAGAACATAAATTACAAACACAAAAACTGCACAATAAGATGCTAATTAAATTCACTTTTTATTTCTCTTATTGTATAAATTTTACCTGTGATTTTCTCCGCAATGTAATTTAGTGGCCAGTTAACCTGCCCCTTTAACAACTCTGCTATCACTATCACTTACAATGTCACTGACCTGGGAGGGGGCAGACGAGCATAGGCCTCCTCTGGCACCAGTGACCTCAAGCCCCCTTTTTTACCAAGCCCCTTTTTTTTGTTTACATTGTTTATAGTGATATGGCGAGTTCACCATCTTGCCCACCTGAATAGAGAGCATGGCCAGTTCTGCTCTTTCAAGGCCCCGGCTGTTGATGGCACTCTAAAGACAGCATGATCGGGATTCAAACTCGGATCATAGTGACACCACCTTAGTCCGCTTAGCCACCCGGGACCAGAAGTTCACTTTTAAACACCACATTCATCTGTGTGGTGGTGTAACGGCACTAATGTTTTTCAGCATTTGATTATGTTTATTGTGGTGGTTATGAAGCTGCTGGTTTACGTTCAGACAAGAAAATGTTGCATTTGTAGTGGATGTTTTTTTTTTTTTGCCAAAAATAGCTCTACTGATTGGTAGAGATGGCACAATCATATTGTGTTAAGTTTAACACCTTCTTCACCTTGACTTAAATATGAGCAGAATGTAAAAGTGTTAAAATGTATATGCAATTTGGAATACATTTAATATTAACACATCTAGGAAATTTATTTGAGGCCCTTGACTCTTGGGAGCCATAAGCAGCTGCCTATTATTGCCTTGTGCAGCATCGCTATCACGATGGAGTTCAAGTGTGAATTTCCCTTTTCACCACTATATCAGAAATGTGGTGATTGTGGTGTACACTGTCTGTAGTCTGAGTTTAACATACTACTCCCTGCAGGTCAACAATGCTACAGCCAGAATAGTAACCAAGAAGCCTCAGACTCCACTTATTAATGGTGAGCTCCTATTTATGTTATTAGACAGAAATATACTAAAAATGCTATGTAAACACAAAAAATGAGTTTTTAAATAAACAGAATGTAATGGCACACCACTCAGAATGTTTGTTTCCCTCCAGATCTGTAATGCCTAATAAAAATATGAACTTTCTTATCTCTAGCTGCAGGATGGAAGATTAACCCAGTAATGGGAGCCATGTATGCCCCTGAACTTTATACTGGTAAGTCATGTCTCAATCTTTTCTCGCTATTTACGACATGCTTTAAGTTTCCACTTGTTCTGAGGTGTAGTTGTCTCCTCCTACTGCAGTACTGGTGTTTAAAGTACTATTTAAAGCATAAAAGTACTGTGGATTGGTCATTAAGTGCTTCCAAGAGCTCCATAAGAATACTACACAAGGGCATCTTGGCAATTTGGCAAAAGACTAGTATTTGGGTGATTTCAAAATCCCTGTAGCACCTCTATAGATGACGTCTTTCTCTTTTCTTTTACTGCAGTTGCCAGTTTCCCATACCCTGTTCCCACACCAACCCTGGCTTACAGGGGCTCTGCCCTTCGGGGACGTGGCCGTGCAGTCTACAACACTATTCGCTCAGCAACTACAGCAGCCACACCTACTGCTGTTCCAGCCTATCCAGGGTCAGTTCTTGTTCATCTGAACAAATTCACACATTAATCAAAATTTTAAAAAAGAGATGGTCTTCAGTCTGAGTTTGAAGACTGTGAGGGACTCTGCTGTTTGAACAGCCAGTGGGAGTTTGTTCCACCACCTGAGTGCTAGGACAGAGAAGAGTCTTGATGCCAGTCTTCAAAGTATCTTGAAGGATGTCAGGTCAAGCCATGCCATACTAGAAGCTTGAAGGGCTAGGTCCTCCTAGTTCTTCATCACTGGTCATTTCTTTATCGCTGTATGCCTTTGGCTGGATATTTTGGGGTGGTAGACTAGTATACCAGTGACACTGATGTGCAAACTGTGGTGCATATGCATTATACTCTATTTAGGTTCACTATAGGTTTATAATTACAGTCCATAACTGTACACCTACATAACGTAGGCCTCAGAAAGTGCCCAGTGAGTGGAACTAATCAAATGGACTATGTGTGTATATCTTCACTGATTATCCGCCTGTGTCTGATAGTGGATTTTGTTCCACAGGGTGGTATATCAAGATGGACTTTATGGAACTGAAGTTTATGTGAGTTCATTTATTTTACAATAACAGTTTCACAATCAAATAAACACCAATGTTGTTAAAGTGTATTTCTTTCTCCTCCAGAGCGGATATCCTGCCACATACAGGGTCGCTCAGTCACCTTCAGCCGCAGCCACAGCTGCTTACAGTGATGGGTAAGGCATGCCTGTCCACTATCCACTTTAACTGACCTCATATACTGTACCCTCGTCCATCTGAGTATTCTTAATGTAAACATTAGAAATGCTATATAAATTGCTACTGAATTTGCTTTCAAGACGTGACCCATTGATCCTGTACTTTTTGCAAGAATTAAAATATTTTTCACTCCAGGTACGGACGAGTATATGCCACTGCAGCTGACCCCTACCATCACTCAGTTGGGCCAACCACTACATATGGAGTAGGCACTATGGTGAGAGATTTAGTTCTGCTCTTTATTTATATTTCTATGTCATTACTGCATAAACTAAAAAAGGAACATGTGTTTCTATTTTTAATTTTAGTCTGAAGGCAACTACCAGTTATTTGCAATACTTTCCCAAAAAGTAATGTGATTATTTTTTCCTGTTATTAAGTAATGTAAAGCATTACAGGTCAAATTTGAGTAATAACATTACAGTATCTGACTTCCTAAGAGTCATCATAATAGCTTATTAATGCTAATATTAAAACTATTGGATAAATACATCCATAAATATGTTGTAGCTTCACCTGAGCAGACCAGACTTGATTGTCATTCAGGGACAGCTCTGTAAAAATTTGACAGGCTAGTTAATGAATACAACTCTTCAGACCAAATGCACACGTTGGCACAGTTTTGTTTGGGTTTTATTGAGTAACACAGAAATAAAGTAAATAAAGTAATAAGCAATCAGATGACATTTTGAAGTAATGAATCATTTGTTTGGACACACCTTCTCATTCAATGTGTTTCTTTATTTGTCCTACATTGTAAATGAATAGTGAAGTCATCCAGACTATGAAGGAACACATAAGGAATCATGTAGTAAACTTAAAAGTGTTAAACAAACTAAAATGTTTTAGATTTTAGGTTCTTCAAAGTAAACACACAACTGATGTCTCAAACACATTAAGAGGCAAGAAATGCAAGTCATGAATTCTTGACAAGTCACAGCTGTTAACTGAAAGCCATTCCAGGTGACTACCTCATAAAGCTGACTGAGAAAATGCCAAGAAAGCTGCCATCTAAGCAAGAGGTGCCTCCTTTGAAGAATGTAAATACATATTCTGGTTTGTTTAACACTGTTTTGATTACTAAATAATTACAGATGTATTTCTTCATAGTTTGGATAACTTTAGTATTAATCTACAATGCAGAACATTTTTAAATAATGAAAAAACACTGAATGTCTAAACTTTTGAGTCTGACAAGTTTAAGTTTGTCTTTAGCTGTCTTTGATCCCTCTGCTATTTGCACAATAAGTAGAAATTAATGCCATTGGCATCGCCAAATGCCAATTGACTGGGTGATGACAAACAACTGGTGAATTTCTCCTGTGAGGTTGTATCAGAGGATAATACATAACAATATGTAAACATATGTATGAGAACTGTCAAAGCTCACCATAATACACAACCTACATAAATACATGACATTCAGAGATCTTTCTCTTTTTTTAGGCTAGTTTGTATCGAGGAGGCTATAACCGTTTCACCCCCTACTGAAGCAAACAGCTCCGCACTTCTGTCTCTCAATGGGACTCAGAGGTCACTCCCATCACAACACAGGACAACTGCTGAGCATGTGTGCCTCAGGACATTGTTGTGTGTGTGCCGAATGGCCTTCTGCAACTGAACTGAACCTATTTATTTTATGAGTCTGAAGTATTTATTGAGGCTTAAAAGTCCAGGGTCTTGGAAGATCCAAGCATTTGGTGCTCACAACATAGGCACTATTCACATCTAGTGAACATCTTATAAAATACACAGTACTTCCTATGCGAGCAGTAGGAATGCTCCGGTGTTATGGCTTTGTGTACAGTACACTTTACAAAGCTATACTAATGCCCTGGATACTGGTGTGTGGTTCTGATGTGCTGATTTGATGAATTAAAGAGCTATTTCAGTCAAAACAAGTAGCTAGAACACAGCTATGCCAAGCTCTGCTTATCTCGTTTGTTTGTATATTTTGGCTGAACTTTCTCTTTAGTTGTGTGCTCACTGAGAAGTGTATTGATCACATTTGGAGTAGATATTCTTCAGATGCACTTTCACTGCCCACTTTTGTCCAGAATCTTTTTTTTGTTATCAGAAGTTACACTATAGAGAATGGTGACAATTTATACTGATTTTGAGTGCAGTATGTCACCACTTTAGGTACGCGTGAGAGTGTGTGTGTGTGTGTGTGTGTGTCTGATTTTATAATAATCAAATGTGAAACTGTGAGGTACAGTGATGGCGCCATTGCAGGTGACTACAGGTCATACATTCACCACCATCATCTTCACATGTTCTTTATGATCTACCTCTCAGCTGGACTTCTCTCTCATTTCTTTCTTTTTGCTCTGATGCTTCAGCTTTACAGCTCTCTATGCTTGATGTTTTACGATCCAGCACTAATATTGTCATTTATTTGTCAAAAACCCAATATCTAAGGTGCTTCTTGTATTTTCCTCTTTTTTTTTAAAGGAAACGTTTGGTGAAAGATCAGAACACGCTGTTTTCCTCTTTGTACAAAAGAAGTCAATCAGCCAAGATATGTTTTATGTCTAAAAGGGTAATGCAAGTAATAGAAGCATATAGCTATCTCTTAAGCCATGGTAGACTTGCCTTAAACCATATTAAGTCATCACTAATAGATGTGCTGATGTGCTAAATGGAAAAGTTCCAGACCATATTCAGGTTTCAAAACAATTTCTACCACTGAGTTAACTTTTGTATGCTAAGGGGAAACTTTTGTTTAAATTGTATTTTTTTTTGTTATCCTTTTGATCTCATTTCAGTATTCCTGCATGTCTCTCAAACTGTGGTTGGGGCAAATAACACCTACAGGTTTCTGTGATGTAGAGAGCACAGAAAGAAAACTTCACTCTCATGTTTATCACGCAAGCTCTCAAAATGATTTTGATTCACAGAGCAGGTCATGTCAAGTTCCACACTTTCAGACCATCTCACAGTGCATGTATGATAGAGTCTGATGTGTTGTACTGTGCTATTGAGATACACTGATATTATTCACATTATATATACAATGGAACCTCAGTTCTAAGTGCCTAATAACCAAAACAAACGATAACTGAAGTAATATTTCCTATAAGAAATAATGTAAATCCAATTAATCTGTTAGACACTCAAAAATATTAATAAAAAACATTTTATATAGAATAACTATAGTTTTACATACAGAATACAATGAGAAATAAATACAAAAGGCTAATGAAATGGATAAATGAACATTTAACATCACTCTTACAGGTTTATGCTCTGTTTTAGAGTGTGCTGGTGTGGTCTACCCGGCAGCTTTTTGTTTTGTGCACCCGTTTTTGGCCACTATCTATTTTCACACCCATTTTCAGGCCGTAGCACTGCACGCTGTCACGTTAGTGTGACGTGTTTTAGTTTGTTTTGAGCGTTATCAACAAAAAACAAATCCAAAGAAAAAACAAGACAAAACCACAATGAACAACAAACTCGTAGAACGGTGATGAACGTGTTCATGGATGCTATGTTTTTGTGAAATTAGTGATGAGTCACATGGGCAGATGAACGATAACTGGGACAAAATTTCCCCCCAAAAAATGTTGATGATAACCAAATTGTACGATAATCTGGGCAAACAATAACCAAGGATCCACTGTATTTTTAAGCTGTTACATGACTGAGCTATATCCACCACTCTGTACTGACCACACTGTTAGTAAAAAACGCCTTTTGCACACATTTCTGCTTCTCACTTCTGTAAATAAACCATCTCCTCTACATTCTTCCCTTTTGCTGTTTTCTGTATTTCTTTCTTCCACTGCTTGTTTTCCTGCATGACCTTTTCTGTCCTCTTTCTTTTGTCTATTTTTGGTGCAAGCATGTCTGTCTTCTTAGAATGTCACCAAGTTCTTTGTGCTGTCAGAGATTAGACTGATCACATGTGATCAAAATAAACTTTAGTTATTTATCTGATGGGTTGAATTTGAAAGTTTTTCATGTTATTTATTTTATAAACACTTATAAACAAAAATAACTTACAGATTTATTATTTATTTAGTAATTACATGATAATTTATTAGCTAAAATCCTTTTTAGGACTCCTGAGGGCTTTAAAAATTACACAAATTCAAATTTTGAATTTTACTTCTGTCTTTCTATTTCTTCTATCTTTTTTTCTTTTTCTTACATTTTCTTTCTTTATTGCTTATGTTCTTTCTTTCCTTCTTGCATTATCATTGGTTTTCTTTCTTTCTCTATGGCATGATTTCTTTCCATTCTTTTCTTTCTTTCCTTTATTGTTGCTTATGTTCTTTTTTTCTTTATGGTGGCATGACCTCTTTCTTTTCTTTTTTTCATTCTTTCTTCCTTTCATACTAGCATCATCCCTTTGTGTCTGTCTTTTTTCTTTCACTTTTCATTATCTTTCTTCTTGCATGATCTTTTTCTTTCTTTCTTTCTTTCTTTCTTTCTTTCTTTTTTTCTTTCTTATTCTTGCATTCTCATTCTTACTTGCATTATATTGGCCTTTTTTCTTTCTTGCACTCTTTCTTTCTTTCTAATTCTTGCATTATCTCTTGCCTACTTGCACAGTCTTTCTTTCTTTCTTTCTTTTATTCTTGCACTCTCTCTTTTTCTTGCATTACACTGCTCCTACTTGCATTATGTCTGTCTTCCTTTCTCTCTCTCTCATTCTTGCATTGTCTTTTTCCTACTGCATTATGTCTGTCTTTTTTCTTTCTTGCACTCTCTTTCTTTCTTTCCACTTGTTCCATATGTTAGGTGTTAAGTGGTATAAAGGGGTAACTGGCCTTCCAGCATAGGCTGCATGCTGGTCTCCTGTGTTACTGTAATAAAGGTGTCAGAATGAGACGTGTATAGAAAAGATATAAATATGAAAGTACAAAACTAATCACGTCAGCAATACCACTAACATGAGACAAAGCAGGTTTAGTCACTTCCTTTTAAGAGCTTCTGACGCACACAAATTTGTCCTTTAATATACTTTCACATACCTTAACTATTATGATCAACTTCTCCTCTGCTGCATGTTTTCACACTTTCTTCTGTTCATCTGTTAGCTGTCTTCCTCAAATGTCCTCTTCCTCATGTTTTATCTTCATCTTAACTCCCATATTTCATTGTGTGTGTCTGTAGGGGGCTATAACTCTCTCTGTTCTTTCTTTCTTTCTTTCTTTCTTTCTTTCTATTGTTCTTGCTTTATCTTTTTCCTTTGTTCTTAATTTGCTTCTTGCTTCATCTTTTCCATTCTTTCTTACATTAATTTCTTCCTTCTTCCTTTCTTTTTTTATTAATCCATTCTTGCAGCATTTTTTTATTTACTTACATTGTATTTACTTTGTTCTTTCTTCTTGCTTTATCTCTTTCATTGCTTATTACATAATCTCTCCTTCCTTTGTTCATTCTATCATTCTTGCAATATCTCTATTTACTTTTTTTCTTGCATCTTTCTTTCTTTTGTTCTTTTTCCTTCTTTTATTACCTTTCATTCCTTCTTACATATTCCCATTCCTTCTTTCTTTCATTCATTCTTACATTCTCTTTAATCATCTTTGTTTTTTCTTTCCTTCCTTCTTGCATTATCTCTTTCATTATTTTGTCTTTTTTATTTATTTCTTGCACTCTTTTTTTCTTTGTATCCACATGTTCTCACTTTCTTGCTTCCTTTTCCCTAATAATGATTATAAATATGTTGGGTGTTAAGTGGTATAAAACAGTAACTGGCCTCCCACTTCATGTTGGTCTCCTGTGTCACTGTATAAGTGGTGTAAGAGTGAAACGTGTATAGAAAAGCTATAAATATAATGAAAGTATAGAAATGATCATGTCAATAATACCACTGATGAGACAAAACAGTTAGTCACTTCCTTTCAAAAGAGCTTCTGACGCACACAAATGTGTTCTGTAATGTACCCTGCCCATCACACACCTGACTGCTATGACTAGATTCTTCTCCTCCTCTGCTGCACGTTTTCACACTTTCTTTTGTTCATCTTTTAGCTGTCTTCCTCAGATGTCCTTTCTCTTTCTTTTTTCTTTCTCTTTCTTGTCTTCATTTTCTTTATTTCCTTTTTAGTATGTTTGTTTATTTCTTTAGCACATACTGTGTCTCAGTCCTGAGCCCTAAACCATTTTAAACCACCAAAATAAAAGTATGGTCCTGGACCTAAGTTCTCTGCTATACTTGCAGTGTATACTGGATATCTGCCCGTGTTTCCTCAGAGTATAGGTTATGCATGAGTTACAATAGCAGCATAAACAGTAGAGGCAGTTAACCCAATGGGATGATCACAGCAGCAGAGTGAACAAACCCACGACAACAGTCACTTTTGCCAAATTTCAACTCTGGTTTGCTGAATCCAAAGAAATGCCCCCTATTGGATCCAGATTAGAGGTTGCACAGTCCTGGGCCTGGAGATTTACCACCCTGCAGTGTTCAGATCAGTCTATGATATTCAGATGACCCTGTAGTCCTTCATTATCTCAATTAAGTGTGTTAAATTCAGGTTGGGGCTAAACTCTGTAGAGTGGCTCACATAGCTACTGTGCACTCACTCATGGTGGTTAACAGCAGGTGTACAGTGGCCTGTATCACCCAAGTCTCTTGTGACAAGGCTACAAGTTATGGGAGTTAACCTTAGTTTGTAATTGTAGATAATAGTCTCATAACTAGTGTACTAAGATTGCTGAGATAAGACCAGAGCCAAAATACCAGTGTTCTTATTCCAAGGCTACCATGGACAATAAGTCCAGTGAGTCCCACGTATTGTGTACCAAGACACTGGGTTGCTGAACACTGATTCAGGACCCCTGTAGGGTCACTTGATTTATAAAATGTGTTTGTGAGAGAAATTATTTTTACATTTATTTGAGAAATGAATGTGTTTTGTCTTATATGAAGGTGTGTGCACTACTATCACTAATTACTAGCAAATAGTCACACTCTTTTAAGTGTTTGAAAGCATTTTTAAATGAAATATCGAGTCCAGATATAACTATAGAATGAAAAAAAAACAAGAAATGAAAATTCATAGTTGGGTTCATTTACCACAAAAGCTGGGAATAGGGGTTAGAGATAAGCATGATGGGACTGGAGTTAGGGTTTGTACTGGAGACCAATACAATGGGTCTAAAGTCTTAATGAGAATACCAAGGCTGTAGCCTAAGGTCTGTGGAGCTTGGCCATGGGGTGAGGCTTTCTTTCTTTGCTCTTTATGTTTTATTGAGTCTGTTTGAGTCTTGCACTCAAATGTGATCTGCATGGTCTTCCATTGATTCTTTCACAATCATTCCTTCATTTCCTTTGTACTGCTTTTAGTTTTCTCTATTTTGGAAAATGTGTTCTTTCCTTTTAGTGCATTACTGCTTTGTCACTGCTTTTGTGCTGTCTACACAATTTCATCTCTTTTTATCTCTTCTTCCTCTCTTTCCATAACACCAGTAGTAATTTCACACTCTCTCTCTTTCTTTCTGGTGCCATCACTGTCCCCTAGCCCCCCCCCACCGGGACCTTTTGTCTCAGGGTATTGATCTACTGTACACACGGTGTTCTTTTTATTTTAATAAAATATACTTTTTGTCCACGTGTTCAGTACTGGCCTTACTGTCAAATTACACACAGACACACTGTACACTGTGTGTACTGCTGAGGTACATTTTTTCTTTCTCATGGTACAAGCAATGCAAAAGGTCCTTCAGATCCAACTGCATGCCTTAAAGGTTCATTACATTATGGGGCAGCCGTGGTGTAGTGGTTAAGGATCTGGTTTGGTGACCTGAAGGTCGCCGGTTCAATCCCTGGGCAGGTCACAACTGAAGTGCCCTTGAGCAAGGCATCTAACCCCCAATTGTAAGTCACTTTGGATAAAAGTATAAGTGTATAAGATAAGCCTCAAATGTAAATGTGATTACATTCACTTCTCCAGGAGAAAGAGCAGGTTTAAGCATTTTTTGTATATTCTATTTGTTACGTTTAATTCACATTAAAATTTTTATTGTAAATTCACAGCAAATTACTGGCTACTACTTTCATTACTTTATGTGCATTAATTGCTGTGCCATTCTAACAATACTGTGTCACAGATCCCCTGGTGACTCTGTCCCTCTGGTTTAGTGGTCTACATGAACTCCAACTCAGGATCTTTTGGAGTTCTGTGAATCATGTGATTTGAGTGTTTCATCTAACGGGCTGGAGAAAATAAAATCTGTGTTTTATAGTCCACATGTTGTGTCTTCCCTACAATTGTATCCTATTATTAACCCAAACCCACCATTGCCTCACAAGTTTAATGGAGCCTATAGTGATTTTTCCAGGTTTTTTCATGAATGTCAGGTTACATTGCATGAAAGACTTTTTGCATGTAAAAAATATTAGGTTTACTATTTCATTCCTAACTGGAGATGCTTTAGAGGGGCTAAGAGATATGATGCTCCTTTAGCCTACTGCAATAGACTCTCAGAATTTTGTGACCTTTTATTTGGATTTTGACTCACAAGCAGAAGATGAGGGCGGTGATGATGAAAAGCCTGAACTAGTTCCTGTCCAGAGCTGCACTACCCCTCTTCCACAGGAAAGTCATCATGAGGCTTATTTTTCAGAAACGCTCTTTCTTCTTCCACTTCTGATGTCCAGCTCAGTTGCACAAGAAAGCACTCAGCCCAGTCCAGCATTCGGTTCCAGTCCAGTCTGCAAGAAAAGTATCTTTTTCAGCTTTGGCTCCCAGGAAGATTCCTAACCCAGTTCATTCTCAGAGTAACGTGTCTGTTTCAGTACAGTCATCTCTAATGCCAGTTCCATCTTCAAGATCTTCAAACTTAACCAGTTTGGCCTGCATCAGTAGAGGTCCTGTGTGGCTCAGAGGATCTTAAGATGATGCTTGCTATTTCTACCTCAAAAGCAAGTTATGTGAATATTTTAAGTAGTATGGATCTGAGTTCAAATCTCCCAGTTCAAATCTGTCTACTCTCTCATCTCTTCAAGTATTAGGTATCAGGTATAGTACTGTACAGACTTTCCACCTGTGCCTACTGAAATGTGAAGGGCGTCATTGCCAGAAACAATGTTGATTTGAAACATCTTTTACATTATTTGAAGTCTTATGTTTCTAGGAAAGAAGAAGTGCACAGCCTATTCAAATATTGTGGTAAAGCCTTTTTATTAAGGTCCTCTTTTACGGCACAGATTTTTGGAAAGCATGAAAATGCTACATCATGCTGGTGAATGATAAAAGCACTGTACATGGTGACCTATTATTTATTAGTTTACGCAATGATCTTAAATTTAGAGAAACAATTTACTCAGTATATCTCCATAAAAGAGAGGTTTGGCTTAAAGACCATGTACCACGTCTGTAGATGACACTTCTGCACATGTACTAAATGCATTGGTGAGCTACTGTACATCAGGCTAATTGCTGATATGGCGTATAAAGGTGCCCTGCTGTGCATGCTCGAGTCTGAATTTGTTTGCATGGTGATTCTTGCCTACCTGTGTTTTTTGATTAGCTGTAAATTTAAAAATGGCTGTTTGTCACCACGCTATGCTTCATCTATGTTTCACTATGGCCGTAGGGTGATTATAACACTGGGTGTAGGGTTTGGTTGCCATTTTCTTTCTGGGAATTGGGTATTTTTCTCCTATTTATGGGTAGTCAGGGAGATAGGACAGAGGTATGTCTTCTCTTTTCTTTTCTTTTTTTGCTGAGGTAAGTTAGATTGGGTTTATACAATGACATCCATAATATTCTTGACAAGCTTGCTCCCTTCAAAACTTGACCTGTTCATTTTGCTCACCCTGCCCCATGGTATACTGCTGATAGGCTTGGGCGGTATAAAGGTATTTTGTTATACCGCGGTATTTAAATATGGTGACGGTATCTAAAAATTATGACCGTATTAGTCACATGAGGTAATGCAGCAAATTTCAAAAAGAAGTCTATTAAAACTGGGACTTAAACGTGCTTCACACGTCAGCAAAACACAGCGCCAGTTTCACAGAAACACACACACACACTTGATACTTTTATTTCAAAACTAAACAAGTAATTGTTTATTTCGGTCTCTGGTAAAGTTATTGTTACGTGCGTCACGGAAGCGAGGCTGCTTCCCCTTTCCCAACATGATTATCTTCCTTCGAGCTGCGGATTGGCTGTTCCCCTCTTTACGTGGCAGCCAATGTCTGTGTGCACTGTGAACTAATCTGGATAGGGCGTGGCTTAGGTTTGGCCATGTAGCAGAGAGAGTGAGAGTATGGAGGACCAAAAATGACAAAAGTATAAATAAATAAATGAATAAATAAATACATGAATAAATAAATAAATGGAGGACCAAAAATGACAAAAGTATAAATAAATAAATAAATAAATAGATATAATTTTTTTCATGAAAAAGTGTATATACTACTAATAAATGTTTTTACTTTATTTATGTATTTAACATGTCTACATTTATTTATTTATTTATGTATTTAACAAGTCTACATTTATTTATTTATGTATTTCCACGTGTCTACATTTATTTATTTATGTATTTCCACATGCCTACATTTATTTATTTATGTATTTCCACTCGTGTGCATTTACTTTTCTTCAAACCATATGTTAATTGAGTGGGCGGTCCTAACCTCATTCTAAAAGCATGATTGGTTCCGATAGTTTCCTCTCTATTAGTAATGCCTTGTAGTGATGGGAAGTTCGGCTCTCTTAAGTGAGCCGACTCTTTATGCTCGGCTCCTAAAGAAGAGCCGGCTCTTTTGGCTCCCAAACGGCTCTTTGCTTGTTATCATTTGTAGCCTCATATTTAAATCTAAAAATGAAAAAATAAATGGTTTGTGTGCTGATAAACCCTTTTGCCTTCAGTCTTTTTATGATAAACTTTATAATTGCTTCATTTTGTGCATTAATTCTGTTAAAAAACATTCTTACTTTTATTTAACTTTTAGTTTTTACCCCTTCCCAATGTAGTGATCGCCAATTAGCCCATCCCCTCTGTTAGGCCTCTCCCCATCACTTTGCAATGTCGCTGACTCTAGGAAGTTGCAGCACAAACCTCCTCCGTTGCATGTGATGCAGCCACCAACTCTTTTCGAACCACCGCTGATACACTGTCACTGGAGAGCCTAACGCGCCCGGAGAAAGGCACACAGGGTGCCCAGCTGTTGATGGCAAACAGCATGACCGGAATTCGAACGCGTGATCCTCAGGTCATGGTGGTAGCATCTTTGCCTACTGAGCCACTCGGGGCTTTATTTAACATTTTTAAATAAACTTTTAATGGAACACAGCAAAAACAAACACACACTGCAAACAAATCTACAATATCAACAGCAGAACCAAACTCTTAACGTTGAAACACTACATAAACCTTAAGTGCAGATTGGCATTCAAGAACATCAGACGCCTCCGTTTGGATGGGCTGATGCGATTCCTTCTGTCTGTTCTGTCCCTTTTCTCAGGTTCGTTAGCAGAGCTAATGAGAAATTGGGAGCCGGCTCTCATTCAATGGGAGTCGGCTCTTTTGATTCACTACCAAGCATCGGCTCTTAGAGCCGGCTCTTTTGCGAACGACACATCACTAATGCCTTGGCTTACAGCGACTGTTCTCTAGCAATACTGGCCATTGGAGTTAGCTAGTTAACTACAACTGATGAAATGTCTTTAAGAACAATTGCAATTGATTTAAGATCATTGGCGAATGTTTGTGAGAACCACTCGCCAAAGGACCACCTTCTCTTTCATTTAGAAAGAGCTATGGACGGATTAGCACAGATTAGCCTTGATACTGATGTGGACTATGACCGATCTCTCTCTCTGTGGGTGTGTGTGTGTGTGTGTGTGTGTGTGTGTGTGTGTGAGAGAGAGAGAAAGAGAGAGATAACCAGTGCATTTTACAGATGTATAGAACGTGAACATTAGATGTAAATATGAGCGTTGATTATCGCCAAGCTTGCCAAAATATTTTAAACCGCGTCTGGATACGTAATCTGCGTAGTGCGCTCGTGCATGTGAACCGAAATAGCGTCTGAAATGAGTATCCAGCTCATCTCCAATTTAAACCATTATCAACACTCCAAACAGCAGCAAGCATGTCTTTTTGAAAGACACTGTATTCTTTGTATTGTACTGGTCAGCTACATCTCTCAACTCTCTTGGCTCTTGGTGAAGGCGGTCGCACTTTCCCTCCCTCCCTTATCTCCCTGCTTCTGCTTTACTGGGACCCGAACTTAATAAAGTATTTATCTGCTTCGCTGGGACCTGAATTTCCCACAAGGGATTAATAAAGTATCTATCTATGTCTATATATATCTGTCTGTCTGTCTCTGTCTCTGTCTCTGTCTCCGTCTCCATCTCCCTCTCTCTTGTAGCAGTTCTGTTACTGGCCTTCCACTCGACGCCTTTGCAGAGTTAATACAATAGCTTAGCCAACTCGGGATATTACAAGATAGTGTTGTTCGATTGCGTCTGTCTGGTTCACCAAACTGACCAATCGTGCTTTTAGAATGAGGTTAGGACCGCCCACTCAATTAACATACGGTTTGAAGAAAAGTAAATGAAACGAGTAAAAATACACGAGTAATAAACTAGTGGAAATACATAAATAAATAAATGTAGACATGTGGAAATACATAAATAAATAAATGTAGACATGTTAAATACATAAATAAAGTAAAAAAAAATATTAGTATATACACTTTTTCTTGAAAAAAATTATATCTATTTATTTATTTATACTTTTGTCATGTTTGGTCCTCCATTTATTTATTTATTTATTCATTTAATTATTTATTTATTCATTTATTTATTTATTTATTTATACTTTTGTCATTTTTGGTCCTCCATATTGAGAGGAGAACAGCAAAACAGAGCACATAGAAAGGACAGACACACACACAGAGCACCAGCAGGTGCACACACATTTTTTTTTTAGTTTAGCTCTCTCTCTCCTCCACGCCACTACCAGAGACCCTCTTGTTTTTTGCCACACTTCTGAGAAGACTCTGTTTGAGACACTACAAAGACTGGTAACGTTCAGAACCATGTTGCCACACAATGACTGTGAAACAATCTGCTTGAGAAAGGCTCTTTAGCTTAGCATACCGCTGTATTTTCTCAAGCTCATACCAAGGTATGAAAAACAATACCGCCCAACCCTAACTGCTGAACTTCGCCAGCTCAAAACAAAGAACTGTCATTTTGAGCATCTATATAAGAAAACTGGACTAACAATTCATAAGGACATGTTTGACAACTATCTTCTTCAGTATAAGGATGCTATTCTTGCAGCAAAAAAATCATGTTACACATCACTCATTGGATCTGCCGAGGGCAACACTCATGTCCTCTTCTCTAAAGTCAATAGCATTTTAAAACCTCCTGATGTCTTCCAAACTTATATGTACTCTAATCAGGGGCGTAGCAGCAAATTTGGGGCCCTGTACACTCTCAATTTCAGTGGGCCCCTATAAATGCCAGTAAACGAGGCACATGAGCAAAAAAAAGGGGGGTATTTATTTTTTTTTAAAAAAACATAAATAAAGTTTTAAGCTACAAACAGATCAGATTATGTTGATGTTGCTATTTACATGTTGATATATGCAGCAGAAATATTGCTGGGTGGATCATTTATTAAGTCTCAGCACAGAGTTTCACTTTTAGCTCTGCTGTGTTAGTAGACAATAGGCTTTAGCACACGCACTGAACCAAAAGACTATCTTACTGTAAACGTAAGGTAAACAACTTGCATTTAGGCAGCAATTCTACCAGTCAGCAGCTAACTAGCTCTCTCTCTCTCTCTGCTGCTCCAGCTGCACCAGAGCCACTGTTTGTTTCTGAAACTGGTTAATTTTGATAACTAACGTTAGCGGCTCATAATTGTCTTTATACTTACAGCCGCAAGCAGCCTGGTTGGCAGCTAACTGAACTAACGACTTCACGTGAGTCTACAAAAATCAGCAGCAGCTGTCTGGAGTGGACTACTTTAACTTTAATTGGACTTTGCATAATAAGAAAACTCGGTTCACCTTTGGGAAAGAAAGCCGTCAACAGCTGTCTCCCCTCATGATGCCTTCTTTCTTTTTCCTCCCTTTCTTTCTTCTTTTGAAATCCTGATTTCTGATTTTTGGGCAGCTGTGTAGCACCCAGGTCATTCAATCTAGTCTCACTGACATTACACTTGTCGCTAGTCGCTTTTGGGCGGATTAAACCATTTTGGGCCTCCAAAAGGGGGCCCCCAGAATGTCCAATATGTTGAGAGGACTGTGACTAAAATTCATTCCCTCAGTTGATGTTATCAATATATTTGAAATATTAATTAATAAATAATTAATTTGAGGGTCCAATTTATTCGAAATAAAAACATCACAAAAAAAAAAAAAATTCAGGATTTTTATGGGCCCCTCTCCCTACTCGGGCCCTGGGTAGTCAGGTCCACTTTTCCCCCCACTACCACGCCCATGACTCTAACTTCAAGGCCAAAGAAACCAGGAATTATCAGAAACTCGACGGAGAATTTGGTTCTCACAGATAGCTCGCTCTGACCTCACTACTGAAGAGAGTTTGAACAACCTACATGTATGTTCTGATCACTTCATTAATGGTAAGTACATTTTTAAGAAGTTATGATGTCAACATGGTCAAGAATTAAATTTAAGCTCTGGTTTAAGTTATATCGCATTTCTGTGACAAATAATACTTACTTCGATTCCACAACATGACCACAATAAACTCAACTATCAATACTTGGACAGGGTACATATTTTTGGACAGTTGATTCAATTTACAATTATCGTGTTTGCCAACCATCCTTGATTACTCTAAAAATAAACATTTATTTTATTTTCAGAGTATTCAAGCTGAATTTGTTACTGCATTTTTGTTATTGTACGAAATTCCGGGAAATGCCTCCACATTTTGACTGAATTGTGTTTTCTCTACGAGGTAGGGATCAAGTCCTTTCACTACATTAAGCTTTTGTTGGTAGATAAGCTTGTCCTCCAGTTGTAATTGCCATTGATATTTGCTTGTATATACACTACAGTATGCCATGTTGCCCCTCACTATGGAGGACCGTGGATAACTGTGACGTCATTGCAAGGCCTCTATAGCTTTTCTGATGGTTGTGCTGTTTCCAGACATGTATTTTCATATTAAAGCACTTAACCAATCACATTTTAGCCATCATTTGTTGCCAAGCAGGGTCAAAGTCAAAGATGTCTGTTGAGGCCTTCACAAGTCGTTCTGAAGGATCCCTTAACGCAACACAAATGTTGATGGAATTGTTGCTTCTACCAATGAGATTTTGAGATGATGTGATAGGGGCCTTCTAGCAGACGTCTGGCAATGTCACTGTATTCCGACCCGTTGATTGAATAGTCAGGCTAGTTAGCATTAGTTTCCATATGATAGGAAAGGACCAAATCTGTTTTTGTGGAAAGAGAGGAAAAATCGGATTATTTGTTTACAAATAATCCAATTTTTGGTGAGTAAAATGATGCTATTTTCCTAAATAACTTTGCAAGTTCATGAGGTTATTATTGATATTTTAATGTGTGTCGCAGCGGTAGCTGCAGTAGGAGTCTTGTTCAACCCTGGTTTGTTTATTCAATAGAGGCATTTATTAAGGCTACAGAAGTTATCTATCTGCGATGCAATGGCTCTTTATACTGTACAGGGGTTAGACAATGAAACTGAAACACCTGGTTTTAGACCACAATAGTTTATTAGTATGGTGTAGGGCCTCCTTTTGCAGCCAATACAGTGTCAATTCATCTTGGGAATGACATATACAAGTCCTGCACAGCAGTCAGAGGGATTTTAAGCCATTCTTCTTGCAGGATAGTGGCCAGGTCACTATGTGATGCTGGTGGAGGAAACCGTTTCCTGCCTCGCTCCTCCAAAACACCCCAAAGTGGCTCAATAATATTTAGACACAAAGACTTGCTGTCTTGGTCACAGATGCGCCAGCAAGACGTGCACCAACAATTTGTCCTCTTTTAAACTCTGATATGTCACCCATAATGTTGTGTGCATTGCAATATTTTGAGCAAAACTGTGCTCTTATCCTGCTAATTGAACATTCACACTCTGCTCTTACTGGTGTAATGTGCAATTAATGAAGATTGGCCACCAGACTGGTTAAATTTAGCCATGAAACCTCCCACACTAAAATGACAGGTGTTTCAGTTTCATTGTCTAACCCCTGTATTTCTTCATATTAAATGTTTTTTATAACCATAAATTAGTTTCTGAGGGTGTTCTGCCCTCAGATTATTCAGTTTATTTTAGATATTAAATTCTTTATTAAGTTTGTACTAATAATGTTTACAAGCAGAGTGAGAAATGCAGTGTTGAACACATTGAACGCTGCTTCGGGTTGAAGTGTTGAATGTGCGGTAACACTTGTATTCTCCGATTTCATTGCTAAGCAAAGTAATATACCGGAGGTCTTTATATTTCTTCTACTCCCACGAAAGCTTTGACTGTAAGTTTCACTTTGGTTAGTTGTTACAGGTGTTAGTTAATATCTGTACACGTATGTAGTCATTTGTGAACTGTGTTTGCTCATTAATGTGCAAGTTTGCTATTGTATGCTAATGATATCTGCACATGGGTTTACATTACAAGAAGCTAATGCTAATGTGCTATTGAATTGTTATGCTTTCTCATGACGACATTGACATTATAAATTAGCTCGCTGTTATGCTGTCATACTGTCATACTGTCACTGTCATAGTGAATTTATCAACTGTTATTCAGTGGATTATGTTTATTATTCTTAGGAGTTTTTTTCCTAATTTGTGTTTTGTAGTTTCACTCACATTTTCACCTGTAATTTTTGACAAAATAAAAGAGCAAGGAGCTCATATCTTGGCTCGTGAGAATCGAGTTTTTCTTGCTGTTAATCTGTGTCAATATACCAGCTGTGCATATCACACAGGGAGAACAGAAAGCTGACAGATGATTTGGAATTATTTAATAAGTATTCAAGGACAAAATATAATTAACATCAGCTTGTGATTCAGATATTTCTTAGGCCAGCATAGAAGGCATTGCAGGCCCCGATGGCCAACCACTGACTCTAATACTCTATGCAAGAGATTCATGCAGTTTTTAAATGCTAAAATAAGTAATATTCATCAGCTTTCATCTTCCACTACTACTTCCCTTTCAACTCCCCACTATGAATATCCTCTGCCACCACGCTCTTCTTCCCTATCTAGCTTCAAACTTTCTACTGTTACTGAAATAACTGCCATAATCCAGAAATCTAAATCATCAATGTGTTCACTTGATCCTCTTCCTACTAAACTTGTTAAAGCATTCACTTCTTCTCTGTCTTCTCCGATCACTGGCATTATCCATTCCTGTATCTTACAGTCATGGCCGTAAGTGTTGGCACCCCTGAATTTTTTCCAAAAAATGAAGTATTTCTCCCAGAAAATTATTGCAATTACACATGTTTTGTTATACACATGTTTATTTCCTTTTTGTGTATTGGAACAACACAAAAAACAGAGGAAAAAAAGGCAAATTTGACATAATTTCACACAAAACTCCAAAAATGGGCCGGACAAAATTATTGGCACCCTCAACTTAATATTTGGTTGCACACCCTTTGGAAAAAATAACTGAAATCAATCACTTCCTATAACCATCAACAGGTTTCTTACACCTCTCAACTAGAATTTTCAACATCTGCTCTGACCTCTCAGGTCCCATTCTTATTTGGCCCTATCTAAACCCCATTTTTTCCTTTAACCTACAGCCACTAAAGAGCATGTACTAACTCAGGGAAAATACCCAAATTATAAATGACAGCTGTACTGATCCACATTCCTCTCTGTGTTGTTAATTCATCACCCGTTCCTCCCATAGACTTCCATTTATTTTCAACAACAACTAGCAACCATTTGCCAACCTCCAACCAAAAACACAGTAAACACCTTGTATACCATGGAAACCTCCTAGCAAAACATTAGCAACCACTTGTTAAACCTTAGCAACTGCCTAGCAACCAACCATAACAGCTGTTTTGTAACACTGTAGCAACCACTAGGAATACTATATCAACAGTCTAGTAACCACTTAGCAACCACATATCAACAACCAAGCCAGCTCTTAGCAAACATCTAGAAACCACTTAGCAACCACTTAGTAACTACAAACCGAATTCCAAAAAAGTTGGGACACTAAACAAATTGTGAATAAA
>BRDA01008173.1:229-33073 GCA_036984385.1 Crenuchus spilurus | reverse complement strand
TTCCCTGGTAACGAGTTACTTTTATTATAGAGTAATTTAGTTACTAACTAAGTTACTTTTTTTAACAAGTAGTGAGTAACTATAACTAATTACTTGTTTAAGGTAACGTTCCCAACACTGCTCACAATGTGACGAATAACAAAACATTAAATGTATAGTGACAGAACCAAGAAGGTTGCCAGGTCTAAGAAACAAAGTTGATTTGCCTGCAGTCTGAACACTGTCAGTTCGTCTTCATGCCTGCACATCTGGACTAGTGTTGGCCTTTTTGTTATATTGTACACATTTCTTCTGGTAAGTGTTGGTTTAGTGTTTTTTTGTGCACTACAGAACTTTTCATAACACACCTACATGCTGTCATCATCACCTACATCAGCTGCGTCTCCCTATACTTCACTGTGATTGTTTTATTAAGGGGTGTGTGTCTGACATCTGCATGTTGTTAATTTGGCGGGATGTCTCTCCCTGCCACAATGAACGAGGTGTATCTTAATTTTTTTTTTTTCAAGCTGATTTTCACATGTTTATCTGATCACATTTCAGTTCAACATCTGCTCTCTTCCTCTCTTTGTGCTGCCATCTCTTTTTTGGTGTTTTTCCTTTTCTTTTTCTTATTCTGTTGTTAAATGAGTGATGATAGGCTTAGTTTACTGTAATTGATCTGAACGTGTGAACTGTGGTTCATTTAATCCAGACTGGAAACTTCTTTTGGTCAGACCAAATTTTAGTCCAAAAGTCTGGACAGTGATCTTAGCCACCTTTAACAGCTGCCAATTTGGTTACGTCTAAAGGTCCACACTAAATAAGGTAGGTGTGAAAGCAGCTGTGTACTCTATTCTATTTGCATTAGTTACAAACTGGACAATATTTTGTTCACATTTCAGCTTTTTCATCTCCATCTCTGTTATATTCTGGCTACATGGAGGCAGAACAAAAACTTCTCAACATAAAGCCTCACTGTTTTGTTACTTTTGAAGTCTGTTCTCAAAGACATATAAACTGCTCAGCTAATATTACCAAAATCTTTTCAATGTTTTAAACTGAACTAAAAATGATTGCACATTATTTTCTTTAACAGCTTTGTAATCAGACGTCCAGCACAGTTCATTGAAAGAAATTCTACAAATACTATTCTGTTCTTTCTGATGTAGAAACATTCACTGAGGTTGATCTATAATAATCCACACAGATCAACATTAAAACAAAATTAAAGACTTTACTATGATTTTTTTAAAGATGCACTAATACTTTGAGTTGAAGAACATACATCTTACCTGTTCTCACCTGCAGTTTAATAGGTAAATATAAATGTAAATATGATATGAGAGTTTAATTGTAATTGTACTGACCCTGCTGAAGGTTCCTCCTCACACAGTGCAACATTCTCTGGAGTTTGTTAAGAACGTTTTCGGTGAAGTTAAAGTTGCAGGCTCCTGTAGGTGCTCCTTTGTATGTTCCTCTGGATGTTCTGCTGATATAAAGTCCAGTCATTTATAGTGAGAGTGTTCATCTCTACAGCGAGTCACTGACACCGTCCAATCACAGTGGGAGCAGGACGTTGAACCGCACACAGGCCACAACATGCTTAACGCGCAAGCATCTTTGGGATGAGAAAATATTCACCAGCAGTTGTTCCAGCAGGCCCTTCATTCCACCCATACTTTAACACACACAGGTGAGTTACAAAATGCTCTATCTACACAAAGTAGAACCGCTACATATGTAATCAGGGACAGTAGACAGGACCACCAACAGCCAACCAGTAAGTTTATCTAACCAGTGTGGGAAAGTTTCAATAACTGCAATGTCACTATCATCAATAACCCACCTTCCATCATCTTTTTCCCCCAGTATTCTTTTTTGTATAAACAGCTTAAATTCTGACTTGGAGAACTCCATGGGAAGTCAGGTTCTGATGCCAAAAGCTATTTATGATAGTGTACTCCAGTATATGGAGCATGAAGCATAATTTTCTATGGCAATTTCTTTACACAACAAGAAGTGTTGGCATGATATGACTTCTATTGCTTCATTTGAAAATTGCTCCATAATATTCTCTATAATGTCCACACAGTCATTCTGACAGACTGTAATACTCTACAGGAAGTGTAGAGGACGATATGACTTCTAGATATGACTAAAAAGTGCCCTATAATGTTCTATAAATGTTCATAGATGTCACAACCAAATTTGGACCTCACTTGTACAGTATAGGCACATCATTTACAGAAATAGTTCTAAGACTTTAAGATGAGCATCGAGTCAGAGACGTTGATTGGTGGTAAAAGATGAATGCCTTACAGGTAAAACAAAAAAGGTTTTATAAAACTATGTTTAAGAGTGTTTTGCACTCAGTTGCTTGTGTTAAAAATAAATCATTTGCGTTTTACCACACTTTGCAGGATTATTTACTAAAGGGTGAATCTGTTAGGTATACTCAATAACATATCACTACATACTCAGGCCCAAGGTAAACACAAAACATAGAAACACAGTATTTAGGTTCTGTACTACTGTTATAGGACTTTAGAGAACATTTCAAAAACGTCTTCTGTCAGGTTTAAGACTAAGCTGTCAGGGATAGTTCTGTCATGAAGACTCAGAGACAGAAAATAAAAATGCTACAGATTTTATTACAGAATTCGATTAGTACAATTATTAGGCTGCAATTAATAAAGATTAAAAGTCTTTTGGCGTAAGCCCCATCCTGAGCCCAGGTCTTGGAGCATCAGAACATAGCATATCCTGCCGAACAGATTAAGGGAGGAGGTGGAGCCAATCCCAAAAATTATTTTGAAGAATTAATTATATTTGTTTGCCAAACAGGCAAATGAACGTGATGCTGATAGAAAGTCATGTGCCCTTATGATATGCTGTTGGAGGACTCGAGTCCGTATGCAATGGTTCATATGCAAAAGCTGATGAACCTGAGTTAGAAACAGCATGTGTAAAGAAATCACAAAGTTTTGAATCTCAAGGTAGATAAATGAGACATGAAACCACCACTAGTGAATATTGTAAATAATTGTATGTACCTAGAAAGGGCTTTCAAGCACTTGCTATGCAAGCTTGATGTTTGTCCATTCATATGTATGCTGAGGATGACAATCTTTTGAGCAGCTTGATGATTGAGATTGGTAAACCATGCCTTGCTGGAGTCATAGCAGGTCCTAGTCTGAAGAAATGCATAAATTCGAAAAAAGCAATGAGAAAAACAGCTTCCAATAGGGTGCTTACATATGGAAAAATGTAACCCTCAACTTCAGAAGTGATGGGTAAGCATTTGTCTGAAGGTCTTTGTAGATTTAGCCAAGCCATTGAGGAGTAACCTTATAGAAGGATTAGAAAATAAACTGGGGTCATTGCATCTGACATGAAATTGTATGCTGACTAACATCTTTTGTACAGTAGTTATTTTAATATTGCAATTTTTAAATTGAACAAAAATGTGCAGATGGTAGTAATTAAAATAAAGAAAAGGTGGAATTTTATAAAATATTGCAAAAACCAAGACCCAGCAGTTTTATAAGCTCATGGAGTTAATTTTTCCAGTCATTTGGTCATGTAAACCCTAGCAGTGTCGAGCAACAATTTATAGGAGTAATCTAATTTCAGAACTAAGTCTGTGAAATGTGGGCAAGGTACTGGATCCTGTTGGGCTATCAGACAAAATCACCTGAATTCCTGGAAACGACAGCATGAGAGTCGGCAACTGAATTTGTGCAATCTGGAATGTATTTGGCTGTAATTATAAAATGAAACCACCCTGATTGCCATGTCAAACATATCAATAAAGACATCAAATGACAGGGAGAGCATCCCTTGTTGATAATGGCGACTACAACCTTGCAGAACATGTCACTTTTTTCCCCATAAAAACACTAGCTACAACTACTGGGTACAGTTCATACAGTGCTATGCAGATCCAACCAAAACCGACGATGCTGCATCTATGAATAACATTAAATTATTGGGGGAAACAGCCACATTGGCATAAGAGAACACAACGCAACCTAAGCTTTTTGGCAGGGAGAGAGGCCCTCATGCTAACCAAGTCAAGAATGATGGCAATAAATTCAATAATAGTAGACTGGCCAGTGGTCTTTTCAGCAGAAAGGCGAACACCCAAAACTACCAAAGATTGACTTGAGGGTTCAGAGAGAATCACGGCCGGATGACAGGAAATTGATGAGCAAAAAATCATCCAGCAAGTGCAAAATGAACGCCAGCTGACACACGTTCAACAGGATCCAACACAGTGCCTCAGCGAATCAATTAAATATCACAGGACTACTCCTGCAACCAAAGGTGAGATGCACAGCAAATAGAAATTTTACTCCAAACGCCTAAGAGGTCAATTCAATGGATGCATGGGCAACACCTTAAAATACTCAGAAATATCAGCTTTAGCCAACAAAGTGCTGTTGCCTGCTACTTTGATGACCATAAATGCTAGCTATGGTATTCAGATACAGAGACATGTCAAAGATCAAAGGATTTTTTCCCCAGATTACTTAGGCAGAGCAACACCAAATGAATTAATATGAAACAGAGAATGAAAAGGGCCAAAATCATAACCTTTATTGAGTTCTTTATCCAATACAGCAGAAACCATGACTGGCTGAAGACAAGCCAACTTTAGATTGCTTGCTACGTGAGAGAAGGACAGAAAACCAAGGGCACCTATGCAAAAACCCTGCATCAAACCAGTCAACAGATAATGAACAAAAGGTAGTACCGGGGTGTGAAGAGAAGAAACTGCTAGGATATGGATGTGAATAGGGGTGGACGGATGACCAATTAGAAGTGCATTAGGTGAGGAGGCTTTCATCACTTCTCTTGATGCACGTGGTGAGGGTAGACTGATTTCAGGTGGGGGGTGCCCATGCTTCTCACGAAGTTTGCTTACAGTTTCAGGACTGGGGACAGTGGCCGCAACGGGACCAGCACAGTTAAAGAGCAGAGTGCAGAGGATTGCACAAAGGAGGACACAATGTCCCCCAAAAGTGTCTAATAAGCAGTTGTGTATCAACCATAGTCCAGTCCAGTTTTGAGATGTGCAAAGAGTTCAACGACGTGAGAAAAGGATTTACAATACTCATAAAGTCCCACCATAGTGTTGTCTAAAATCAGCCATCATAGCCAGATACCATCCTGGCAACCATGCTGGCATAGAGATCCTTCATAAAGGCTGAGAGACCTTGGAGCAGCTGGAGCGAAGAGAGAAGCTCTAAAGAAGCAGCAGGTAACATCTGACCTGTTGACAGAATATAAGCACATAGCAACAAATTTAGCCAATCAGTGTCCTCCAAACTGCAGTCAGTCACTGACCTCCTGACACAAGATATACGCATACTTGCAAAAATGTAGCCAATCAGCATCCTCAAATCTGTTGTCTAACTAGCTTCATTTATCACCACAGCAGAATCTGTCAGTGGTTTTTACATCTGATATTATTTACATGTAATACATGGCTATATAAATGTAAAATATTTGGTCTTAATAGTGTTTTGTTTTTTTGTTTTTTTTAATTTTAGTAAAAAAAAAAGTTCAACATAACATTGCAATGGCTTTGAATGTCCCACCATCTACAGTACATTTTCATATAATATCAAAAGAGAATCTTGAGAAATCCCTGTGTGCAAGGGACAAAACCGATGGTCAGTATTGGATGGTCATTAGGAAATTAGGCATGACTGCATTAAAAAACTGGCAGAAAAAATAAATGAAAATCACTGCATTTGCTCAGGAATCATTGTCTGTGAATACAGTTAACCTTGCAATACACAAATGCAAGTTAAAGCTGTATCATGCAAAGAAAAAGCCATATGTCAACACAATCCAGAAATGTTCTCTGGGCTAAAAGTAATTTTAAATGCAGAAAAAATTAACAATCTGTGGCTAGATTAATCAAAATTTAAATTTCTTTTTAGAATCCATGGATGTCTTTTCCTAATGACCTAAGAGGACAGGGACCATCCAGCTTGTTTTCAAGGCACAGTTCAAAAGCCTGCATCTCTGATGGTAGAGGGTTGCAATATTTGGGCATAGGCAGCTTACATCTGGAAGGGCACCATCAGTGCTGAACAGTATATAGAGGTTTTAGAACAACATGCACTCCCATCCAGAAGTCTCTGGAAGGAAAGCTTTGCACATTTCAGCAATACAATGCTTAAACACATATAGCAGAACAGTCAGGGTGAACTGACTTGTCTACTATGCAGTCCCTTCACCAATTGGCTAGTTGTATAAGACGATGTTGCCTGTTTCCAGTCTATGTTTGCTAAGCAGAAGCATTTCCACTTTCAGATGCCGGTCAGCAAGCAAGAAGGATTTCTACGATGTCTTCAGGATTTGCCAGAAAATAACTATAAACTAATAATTTAACAGCAGATTAGGTTATTAGTTTCTCCTTTGCCTTAAAAACATTAATGGTCTCTATTGCTATCCATTTCTCCACACTCCTACAGGAAACAACAACGCATTCCACTCACTAACCGGAAGTTAAAAGGTGTCCAACTTGTGCACCGAGGCAAAAGAAAACATTTGGCACATCATGAAATGAAAAATCTGGCAAAGAATACCCAGGACCACTGAGCAATTACAATGCTACATCAGACAAGAATGGGATAACATTCCCCTCCTAAAATACCAGCAGTTGGTGTCCTCATTTGCCCTACAGTATGTTTACAGACTGCTGCTCGAATAAGAGGAGATGCTACACAATGGTAGACATTGTCCTGTCCCAACTGTTTTTGAGATGCATTACTGCCCATCGAAGTTCTAAATGAGTTAATATTTTTCATGAAATGGTAAAATGCCTCACTTTCAACATCTGATATGTGTTATTATACTGTAAATAAAAAATGGTCTGTGAAATTTGCAAATCAATACTTTCTGTTTTTATTTACATTTACTTGCATTTTACACAGCATCCCAAGTTTTTTGGAATTGGTGTTGTATGAAATGTATTACATTATAATGATTATAAAACGTATTCATAACTGACGGAGAGAGAAGCCTAAAATGTTTTTGAAAACTGAACAAGTTTGAAATAAAAAACAAGCAGCTTCTCAAAGAATGTTAAGAATGAACATGAACATCTGTCTGTGGAGATCAGTTGTTCTAGAGCTCATCTATTGTTCAGATGATGAACTGGATGTGGTTCCGCTGTACTGAAGTCTGACTCCATAAGTTAGCACAAGTGTTGATTGACGCAATATAATGTAACTGATATCAGCTGAATTGATTTTTCTTCCGGTCTTTCTCAAGCCTTGACGCTTGCGTATGCTTACACTGTTATGCTTTCTGCATGTTCAGACATAGGTTTTAAATTCCAGAAGAGTGATGAAAAATCTTGAGATCTTTTTTCACATGAATTGATGCATGAACCTTTTCATTTCTAATGAAAAAAGCCCTCATAACCTTCATCACAGAACACCATCCACTTCCTCCTGCAGCCATTTATAGAGACAGGAATCTCTGGGAAAAACTAGTTGCATCCTGACCTGCCACTCCTCTACAATGCTGATCAAAGCTGAACTTCATATATCAGGATGTGGGTGGAAGCATCCAATTTGGTGGTTCAGGAACAGACATGCAGGAACATTAAACCAAAGTAATAAAGCATTAACAGGATGAGCCAACAGCACATTACAGAACATTAATAAAACAGACCAAGACCAAAAAATACAGTAAATCACTGTTGGGCATAACATGGTATAGGTTAAAAGACTGTAAAGGATTGTTACTACTATAATGAAGTCATGCAATACAGTACACATTTCTAATATATAATTTATATTATATTATAAGTATATTATTTGTAGTAAGTGACACTGTACATACTTCCAGGACTCTAATGCCTAGTTCACACTACATGATTTTAGCCCAGTCTTCTAAATGCTGACCATTTTTTTGTAGATCACTCTGCTCAGAGGCAAGTCGGAGAAGACTTGGGGCCTGCTTAGTCATGTAGTGTGAATTAGTGAAAGATGCTCACATTTGCATTGCATTTGAGCTGTCGCTCAGCCTCGCTGCCAACTGGCTGATGCCCAGGAGATATTTGGCATGTTGAATATCTGAGATCCTGTCGGGTAACTGTGTCAACAGCAGAACCTACGTACAACCAATGTGATCACACATGCCTGATGACGCAATCTCTCTGTTATTGTGACTGCACTGCAGAAATAATGTGATTGATTATATATATATATATATATATATATATATATATATATATATATATATATATATATATATATATATATATATGATCAGTTTAATGGACAGATGAAATAAAGCTGGCAACAGTATGATTGTAATATTGTTAGTTTATTAATGTGAGCTCTCACTGTGTTGATATTTGTGGAGGTCTCTTATTTTGACAAGTGAAAAACTATGAAAATAAAAGAGGCAGTTCTGGTCTGAAGGTGGCAATGGTGTGCGTGTATCTTTTTCCCTCCTTTAATATACACATTAGCCGGGTTCTATTTTGTCCTAAAAATGGAAGCAACAAATATAACTGTAACTGTACACTGGCTCATAGCCTGCATGATATACACCGGCTCATAAGCATTGTGCTGTATTGCACACTCTTAGCCAGCAGTACAGTGAGCAGTACATGCTGTACTGTTCTGTTCTTGTGACAAAACGTGTTTTTGGAGAACAGCCAGGATCTGCAATGAAAAAGTCTGCAATGAAAAATCGCATAGTTTGTGACCCAGTGTCGCCGACCAGCTATGTAGTGTGAAAACCACAACAACCTAAAGACTCGCGATTACAGCTCAAGCAGTTGTGTAGAGTGAACGGCACAATGACCAACAACTCAAAAAAAGTTGTTTAGTGTGAACGAGGCATTAGACATCACTTGGGTAGCAGAAATAAGGGGTGGTGTAGGAGCTGAACTGATTTGAGCCAGTTAGCCCAGGTTGTGGTGGTTAGGCCATAGTGCAAAGATCTCCTGTTCTGTTTTACAGTGGCAGCCTGGGAAGCAGCAAGAGCCACTTGAGGGACAAATAAAATACAGAACAGTGCAACAGGAAAGGGGTGTAAAATACATAATTAAATAAATATATTTTTTTAAATAATCACAAACGGGTGGCTTAGTGGTTAACACACTGGCCTCTCAGTGCTGAGGTCTTGGGTTTGTGTCCCTATCTGGGTGGAGTTTCCATTTTCTCCCCTTGTCTGTGTGGGTTTTCTCCTGGGGCCTCCGGTTTCCTCCCACAGTCCAAAAACATGGAGGTCAGGTGAATTGGCTACTCTAAAATAAAAAAAAAATTAAAAAACCATCACAAACAGCTACACAGTTAATGATTCAAAGAGGTGCATGTATCAATAAAATTACTCCTTATATACTTCTTATAATTAGAAATTGAAGTAAAATATTGCAGTTTTAATGTTTCTTGGAGTGTGATCCAGAATTGTGCAGCTGCAGACTGGAATCAAGAGGAGCCATAAGAAGTGTTTATTTTAGAGACTTTACAGTGGTGCTTAAAGTTTGTGAACCCTTTAGAATGTTCTACATTTCTGTATAAATATGATCTAAAACATCATCAGATGTTCACAAGTCCTAAAAGTAGATAAAGAGAACCCAGTTAAACAAATGAGACACAAATATTATACTTGTTCATTTATTTATTGAGAAAAATGATCCAGTATAACATACTTGTGAGTGCCAAAAGTATGTGAACCTCTAGGATTAGCAGTTAATTTGAAGGTGAAATTGGAGTCGGGTGTTTTCAGTCAATGGGATGACAGTTAGGTATGAGTGAGCACCCTGTTTTATATATATAAAAAAAAAAAAACAGGGATCTATCAAAGTCTGCACTTCATAACAAGTTTGTGGAAGTGAATAATGGCACAAACCAAGGAGACTTCTGAGGTAATGTGTAAAACAATGTAGTGTGAAAACACTAACAGTACCAAATATATAAAAGGTAACAAACACAAGTCTTGATTCGCCCCATGGTCCGGACTTTCAGGTGTGAAAACACCCTTAAAGTAATTACAGCTGAAGTATTATTTTGACCAAACCACATAATCTTGGTCTTTGAAATGTATAATGACAATAAAAGTTTTGCAAAGGCATTTTGAATCTGGAGAAAGCTGTGCTGGAGAATTGACAATAGAGATTCAGGGGACGTACCAGTGGCATATAGGACAGTATCATCAGCATGTAGATGACTAAAAGTGTTAACTCTAAGAAGGGGGATGTTATTAATATATAGTAAGAATAATGTAGGGCCTTTGGCAGAATCAAAATCTTTGTATAAGTCAATTAATATTTCAGCACAATGTTGCTTGGTATCCATGCCAAATAAAACAGTTTAAAACAGCTGTTACACAACTATATTCTGACCAAAATCCTGACTGCACCCCCATACAGGATATTTTTGTCATCCAGATATTAATTTCATTGCTTATTAACAAGTTTCTCCATAGATGTAGAAATGCATGGGAGAATAGAAATAGGCCTGTAGTAGTTTGGGTTAGTTTGGTCACCGCTCTTAGGGCATTTTCACACCAGTAGTTTGTTTCTGTGATCTGAATCAGACTGAGTTTGTTGAACTTGGAGCGTTTCCCTGCTATTTGGTTTATTTTCACACAGGCACAAACCTAAACGCACCAAAATGCGCCGCAATAAACCACGCGAACACGCTGTCTGCTCTGATTGGTCAGAGCTGTCTGGCGTGGGAGCAGGAAAGTAAACACTACAGCAGCAGAGCAAAAACTGTCCTGTTGTTGTGCAGCACTCACCTACTGTCTCGCGGCGTCCGTGTGGCACTCACCTGTCCCGAGCCACGTCTCCACGTCTTTCGCTGTTTAATTGTCTTGAGAGGCCTCATTTATCTGCTGTGAGATAGTCTATGCACTGGGTTAGTGACGTGTGACAGAAGCTACAGTACAGTTTTAGTTTAGTCTTACTGGATCTGTTTAGCTCAAACTTGTGGAGTACACCACAGTCGGGTCAGATCACGTTCTCACCACAAGTGAACCACTCCTGAGTGTGGACAGCCCACAAGCAGCAACAAACCTCTGCATTGCTTCACCCTTCAGCTTCAAAGATACCATGTTCAAAGTTTTCACACAAAACTGAGCTTCTTTCAATGCACTTCCAGTTAAAATATGAGAAATGTTGGAATGTTGGTTTTTTGACTGCTTTAAAAATGTATCATGACCATCTAAAAAAAGTTACATTAACAAAGCAGAAAAAGAACAGTGTTGGAGATGTATAACACAGATAACCTAATAGTGCTATCTGATATTCCTCATCAACAAGGAGTGTTAAAATGATGCTTGGCCAATCAGAACTTTAACCAGCAGTATTCTAGTATCAGCTACAGAGTCAGAACCTGAAACCCACAAAAGACCACTCTGCACTCAAGATTATCTTTGAAAGCCTAAGACAGCTCCATTTTAATTTATGATCGTGATCATGTAAGAAAGGAAAATTATATATAAAGTACAGTTTTAGATTTCTGACCCAAAAAATAAAATGAATACAATTAGGTGGAATTAATTAAAAAGAAAGAGTCCCCAGTGTTCTGAAGTCCAGCTTGGTGAAAAAAAATCCTACCTTAGGAAATAGTCACAGAACCAGAGTCACAGAGTCACTGAATCGTTTTGATGTCCGATTGGGAAAAATCACTCTAGTTCCACATTCACATTACCAGGCTGAAGTAACTCATATCCAATATTTTGCCTTAATGTGGCTCAGATCTGATCTTTTCAGATTTGAATCACTTTCATATGTGGTCCTAGATAAGATATGTATCTGATCCCGTGGACATGTGACTTGACTGTGACTAGTCAGATCAGATTTCATGTGTCTTTTTGCTTGTACGCATGCGTGTAGTCTCTAGTACTCACGTAGCTGTAAAAACAGCAAAATCAGTCAGCTGGCATTTATTCATCTTATTCAGCTGATCATGTACAGTCCAGCACCTGTTTACTGTCCTCCTGAGCTAAACATCATCACACATCAGCTACACAATTGTTTTACTAGTTTTACTGTAATCAGTGGGCTCACAAATACAGGGTTGCCAGGTTTCCCCAAATCTCCTACTGATTTACAAGCTTAGAAAAAGCTAGAACTTCTGAACAGTTAAAATGGTTGGAATAAACATGCAGAACCAACAAAGCTTTTTCTCCTGTGCTAACATCCTGGGTTGATCACACATCTACACACTGTCTTCCCAGCAAGCACACAAACATTGAAATAACGTTGATATTTCGCCAGATACACCAGGAATGCTTTCCAACCAAAACTAAAGATCTCTACAACGTATTACTATAAAGGTTTAATAAACATCTGGCCTAAACATTGACATAATGTTTAATTTCATTTAGATCAGGTTTTCCAATAAAATATAAACTACAATATTGATATATCCACCCGGCAAGCACTTAACGTTGTTTAGGCATTGAAACAATGTTTTGCCAAAACGGTTAAAAGACTTTTAATTTTCACCCATTTTTTTAACGTTCGGGGATAACGTTGTCTAAACATTAGGATCTAAACATTCCTAAAACGTTCACAATCAAACGTTTTCTAGACGTTTAGTAATCATTCAATTTGCTTTTAAAGAAAACCAAGGTCCACTCAGAAAAGACCTCGCGTTGATCATCCAAAGAAGCTGAGTACACATGCTCAGCGTCACATCCAAATGCTGTCTTTGAAAGATAGATGCAGGAGTGCTGTCAGTATTGCTGCATAGATTGAAGAGGTGGGGGGTCAGTCTGTCAGTGCTCAGACCACACACCGCATACTACATCAAATTGATCTGCATGGCTGTCATCCCAGAAAGAAGCTTCTTCTGAAGTCTGTACACAAGAAAGACCGCAAACAGTTTGCTGAAGACATGTCAACAAAGGACATGGATTACTGGAACCATGTCCTATGGTCTGATGAGACCAAGATTAATTTGTTTGGTTCAGATGGTCTCAAGCATGTGTCGGCAATCAGGTGAGGAGTACAAAGATAAGTGTATCATGCCTGCAGTAAAGCATGGTGGTGGGAATGCCACGGTCTGGGGCTGCTTGAGTGCAGCAGGTGTTGGGGAGTTACATTTCATTGAGGGACACATGAACAGTATGTACTGTGAAATAATGAAGCAGAGCATGATCCCCTCCCTCCGGAAACTGGGTCACAGGGCAGTGCTCCAGCATGATAATAATCCCAAACACACCTCTAAGATGACCACTGCTTTATTGAAGAGGCTGAGGGTAAAGGTGATGGACTGGCCAAACATGTCTCCAGACCTAAACCCAATAGAACATCTTTGGGGCATCCTCAAGCAGAAGGTGGAGGAGCACAAAGTCTCAAATATCTGCCAGCTTTGTAATGTCATCATGGAGGAGTGGGAAAGCATTCCAATGGCAACCTGTGAAGCTCTGGTAAACTCCATTCTCCATTCTCCCCCATTCATAATTGTATGCAAAAAACATGAAAATGAAATATTTGGGAATATTAGTATCTAAGAACATATTTAGAAGAGATGTTAACATCTCAGATCGTTTAATGGATATGGAAAATGATTACTAAACGTCTAGAAAACGTTTGATTGTGAACATTTTAGGAATGTTTAGATCCTAATGTTTAGACAACGTTATCCCCGAACGTTAAAAAATGTTTCATTCTGGGTGAAAATTAAACGTTTTTTAAACGTTTTGGCGAAACATTGTTTCAATGTTAAGTGCTTGCTGGGTTATTTTCAAAACCCAAAAACTTCAAAGCATCTATCAAATAGGCATGTTCAATCATATCAAATGCCTTATAAAAATCAAGGAACAGAATCAGGCTATCATTGTCAATAAAGTTACTGTAGTCTAGCATATCAAATATCAATCTAATATGATTTTGCATGTTTGTTTCTTTAACAAAGACTGATTGACTTTGATCAATTATATCTTTTAGTCCTCCATTCAATCAGTCAGCAAAGACAAGAGCTAAAATTTTATAATCAATGCATAGCAAAGTTATTGTTCTCCAGTTATCCAAGAAGAGTGTATCTTTATAAGGTTTTGGGATTAAAGTGATTATCCCTTGTTTCATTGTATTAGAGAGATTACCTGACTAAGAAAGAAACATTCAAAGCATCTCTCTAATATCATTCCCCAAAAAAAACTATAAAATTCTGTTGTTATCCCATCCAAGCCAGGTGTCTTCCCAGAGGACATCTTCAAAATAGCCTTATCTAACTCCTCGATCTTAATTTGTTTATCCATAAATTGTTTATTTTTTTTCCAATAACTTTATTAAATTCCCTTATAGCCTTTAGAAAAAGAGAACAGTTTGTGTCAGAATAATTAGATTTATACAATAAAATTACAATACAATGTTACAATAAAACTCATATAGTTCCCTCTTAATTTGACTTTCATCATGAGTAACAAATCCATTTATAATCAAGTAATCTTCTTCTTTCCCTGCCTGTGTTTTTCGAGGTTAAAAAATAAGAAGCATTTTTCTCCCCTTGTTCAGTCCAGCAAGCTTGAGAACATACAAAAACACCTTTGGCTTTTTCTAAATACAATTTATCAAGTTCACTCTGAAATTTATTTAATTTCACAAGTTCCTCAGGTGACAGTGCAGTCTTTTTACAAAGATTATTAATATCAGTTATTTTATTTATTTTTTTTATTAGTTTTTACTCGTGTGATTGCCAGTTCTCTTATCTTACATTTAAGCCATTCCCATTTGCTTACAGGAGATAATTCCAAGGAATTGATTTCCATTACCATTTGTCTAACATCTATACAAAAGCCAGAATTCTCTAAAAGAGTATTATTAAATCATTATTAAGTATTATTGAATATTTATCAATTGAATGTCTTCATATTTATGACTAGGTGGATATTTGTCTAACCAAAAATCGGACACCAAATTAAAATCAGCCCAACTATAACTTTATCAGTTGAATAAGAATGCATACTATCTGTAATATATTTACATAAGTCAGAAATCAATATTCTGTTCTTGCTTCTTTCATTATAATCGAATACACGCATTAAAATAAAATTTTCATCCTTAGTTTCTGTTATCACAATGAACCAGTGCCCATGTGTGTCACTAGTGTGACTTATAATTCTACCAGGAAATCTGTTAAATAGAACCATAACGCCAGCTGAGTGTGTTGTCCCATGACTCACACCACTGTAACTTTCAAAAATTCACATCATCTTCAACAGAATGAGTTTCTTGTAGAAAAAGAACAATTACCTTTTTGTTCCTTACAGAAAAGAAAAACAGCTTTTTGCTTCACATTGTTTCTTTTTCATTCATTATCACACCCGCTTATTCCTTATCAGGGTCGCGGTTACATTGTTTCTTAGAGAAGTAAAAGATAAACTACCTGAAGAGTTTTCTAAATGAGCCAATGAACTGTAAGATGCACAGGAGTGAGAGTTCTTGTCCTATTTACAGTCAGAATATTGTGCATTTTATCTACAAAACTTGTCAAGTGAATCAGAACAACCATTCAAGTAAAAGGTCCTGTCTATGAAGGGCGACTCTGATTGTAAATCAGAGCATATCCTTTCTTCAGGAAAGCTCTTTGCCCTCTCTGCCTGGCATCCTACACTAACAGCCACAACTTCTTGTCAGCTTCTCTGTCTTCTTTGTAGAAATCTTCTTTAAACTGTATGTGCATCTCCTGGCAGACCCTGGCATCCCTGGATCTCTTCCAAATGTCATCCCCAACCATCCTATTGTATTCTATTCTTGTTCTCCATTATAGCAGCAGTGTTTTCCTCGATCCTTCTCTCAAACTTCAGCAGAAGTTCAGTCTGTGTCCATCTTCTTTGTCAGTGAATTCACTGCCAGCAGAATGATCTCACCATTAGGATTTTTTGTGCCTTTCTTAACTCTTTTTAGGAGGGGGAGATTTTATTGTGTGTGTATGTAAAGTGTGTGCCTGGTTGACCTTCTCGAACTTAGACATCTGCTCGTCAATTTCAATGTCTGCAACCTTTCTGTTTCCATCATCACTCGCTCTGGGGAGAGCAGTCAGGCCATAGTTGTGATCATCCATTATAACTATCACCTGTGTTTGGAATATTGCACATGGAATTATATTCAAGGACTGAACAAAAAATATTTTCATGAGAGCCTGCAAAGTGTGACTGCTCACTCTGCCATCTTGGATCCTTTCCTGGTAGATGTATGAGATGGACTGAGATGGATCTGTAAAATATAACTTGGATCAAATTTGTAAACAATAGTTTTCATGTGGTTCTTAGCTGTCTGGACTTTCAAAAAAGAATCTTGAACTGCAATTTTCAGGATGCCACAGGATGCCCACATTACCCACATTAGCCAATCATGGCTCACTACCATATTCAGCATCACCTAAATACTGACTCTTTATGTTCTTTTTCCTGCACAGCAAATATGCCAGTGTTAAACTCTCTCTCTAGGTTTTGATCTTTGCCTGTATACAGATACTGATGCTGGAAAACTCCAAATAAAATGTAACTTAAATTAAACAGTTTTTACTCACTTTACCCAATAAGCATCTGACCAAATCTGTGTTTGCTGCCTGTGCCAGTTTACTGTATGATGTGGATTGTACTGTTTGATATGCTGTTGTTATCTCAGATAATGTGCTTCTGTTCATGTTTAAAGGTAACAGTAAATCATGCCGTGTAAGAAATAAGAGCTGGTTTTGATCCTCTAAGTTTGTATAAGCTGCCCCCTGCTGGTAAGATTAGAGAGTGGCTGCTGAAAGAAAATGGTGTGAAGAGGACATAAATGGACAAAAGAAGATGTGAGAGGACACTGAAACACACAACTGGACATGAAAGGACAGAAGACATGGAAGGACAGGAAATGAAATGAAGGACAGGAGAGAACATTGAAGGACAGGAGAGGATAGAAAAGGACAGAAGACGTGGAAGGACAGGACAGGAAATGAAAAGACAGAAGGGGACATTGAGGGACAGAAAAGTGTGTTAAGAGGAAATGAAAGGACATAAGAAGTTATGTTTGGACAGAAGAGGAAGTGAAAGGACAGAAGAAGAAGGAAAATTGCAGAAAAGGTGAAAATATGTCAGAAAAGACAGGTGAGGGACCCAAAGTTTCTGCTCAGTGAAGCTGAGGCTGTGTTTTTTGGTGAAGCTCCAGCTGATCAAATCAGCATTAAAATGAATTCCACTAAACAATTGAGCTTAAACCCACTCGCTGTGCCAAGAACTGTCCACTCAGAACACAAAGAACCTCAAAACTTCCACCAAATCCTCCAACTGCATAAATCAGCCATCTGAACGAGCTTAGGACATTTACATATAAATGATCCATGCTTGTTTTTTTTTGTATTTATTTACATACTGGATTTGTTTATTATAAGCTCTATTGAAGAAGTTTCTGAGTAGAAGAGCTGCTTTACAACATTTACTTTAAGACATGATAATTTAAACTGTTTTAGTACAAACACAGACCAGCCATTTCATTAAAACCACCTTGTATCTCCACTCAATGTCCATTTTATCTCCACTGATCATACAGGTGCAGGTAGTTCTACAATTACAGTCTGTAGTCCATCTGTTTCTGTCTGTACTCTATTCTTCAGTTATCAGAACCCCACAGAGCAGATATTATTCGAGTGGTGGATCATTCTCAGCACTGCAGTGACACTAATGTGGTGGTGGTGTATTAGTGTGTGTTGAGTAGATCAGACACAGCAGAGTTGTTGGAGATTTGATAACACTATGCTAGCTTACTGGCCACTCTATTAGACACACCTACCTTGTTAGTTCACCTTATAGTTGTAAAGTCAGAGACAGCAGCTCATCTGTTACTGCACAGTTTATGTTGGTCCTCTAGTCCTTCACTGGTGACACTGTTGGCTGGTTGGTGCATTTTCACTCCAGCTGTGACACTGAGTGTTTAAAAACATCAGCAGCTCTACTGTGTTTGAACCACTCATACTAGCACAGCACATACTGACACACCACCACCACATCAGTGTCACTGCAGTGCTGAGAATTATCCACCACCTAAATAATAGCTGTTCTGTGGGATCCTGACCACTGAAAAACTACAGTCTGTTATTACAGAATTCCTATATAGTCAGTGGAGCTGATCTTAGGTATCATTCTCATTATTACTAGTATTGTTATTATTATGCCTGAAAGTCATAACAAGGGTTTTTATTAGAGAAACTGTGGGTTTTTTTCTACATTTTCTGGAAAATGTGTTACTTATTTTACTTAATCTGATGAAAGCTAAACTGAGTTTTGGTTAAAAATGAGTTTTAGTTCCCCTTAAATATGTGTGTATTTCCCATAAATGTAACAGAATGTTATATAATAAACTGAGAAAATCTGCTGAATTAAATAACATAAATAACTGAGAGCAGAACTTTTCCTTCAGATCAGCATCTTTATTTCGGACTAAACAGACATTTTTACTGGATGTAGAGTTTCTATAACAGCTAGAAAGTGAATATCAGCATATTACTGATTCCTTGATTACAACCGTCTTTAACTCTTCCCCTCTGGTAAACCCTACAGAGCTGTAAGACTACGAGTCACAGAAGTAGGTGTTATTTTCAGGCCATCACTTTCATAAACAGCTGACCACCAATATCATCTGTTTAGCAATAACTACCCCTGAGAGTTACTACTGTTATAATTTCATATTAGCCCAACCATCCAACATCTCCTGGTTAATCTTGAGCAGAGTCACATTGAGCCTCCTCCCCCCTCACCAGGCATTGGGCAGGGCAGGGCATTACACCATGTATGTTGATTAATCTGTATGTTGCTTGTGTACTGTGTGCGTGTATATATACTGTGTATGTATAATAGTAATGCTCTTCTCTGCACCCAGTGAAGGGATAGGGTCTCACTGTAACCGCATCAGGCTTAAGTAGCAGTTAATGGATGGATGGATATTATATAATATTTGTAATATAATTTGTAATATTTCAATCAAAAAGGTAAACTATGTTTGCCATCAACAGCCGGGCCCAAGAGAGTAAAATTGGCAGTGCTCTCTCTTGGCGGGTAGATGGCGCTCTCCCTCTCTCTATCACTCACACATTGCAATGTCCGCTGGCTCGGGCGTCTACTGATTGGTCCATTTGAAACTAGAGACCCTGCACTTTCCTCCGAGCGCGTTGGTTCCCCAGGGACGGTGTATCAAATGGTAGTTCGAAAAGAGGCGGTGGCTGTATTGCACGCAACGGAGGAGGCGTGTGCATGTCTTCACCCTCCTAGAGTCAGGGACAGTGCAAAGTGATGGGGAAATTCACTAATGGGTTGGGTTAATTGGCGACTACCACATTGGAAAAGGGAGAAAATTGGCAAAAAAAAATTTTTTTTAAGATAAACTATCATATATTTTATAGTCATTACATGTAAAGTGACATTTCAAGCCTTTTTTGAATAGTAATTTACTCAAGCTCAGAATGAAATATTCGAATAATTTGAGATTCTGGATTTTTTTTCATCATGAGCTATAAATCATACTGATCAACATTAAAACAAAAACAGGCCTGAAATATCACATTATGTGAAATAGATATAAAATATATGACTGCTTATTTTTTTTATTAAATTATAAACAACACTTTTCATGTTATTTTATTAATTGGTGTGGCTCTGCATACTGTGTAGACTGGGTAAACCTGTATGTGCATATTATACTAGAGAGACACCAACAGACTGAACCATATTCCTTGTGTGTATCAACATAACTGTCAAATAAATCTGATTCAGATTCAGATTTATTCAGAAATGTTTTTAAACAACAGGTGGTGCTGTTTCAGCTGTGAAAAATAATGTTAAACCATTATTGTTTAAGTTTAGGGATAACACTATCATAGACTGCCTTTAACCCCTCACAGTGATCACATGTTATATTCCTAATGTCCTCAAACATACAAGTGTAGAAATGTCATATCTCTGCTCTTGCATATTCAGTTCTTTATGGGCCAATTTTCAGACAATAAGATTCACCCCGTCATGGATATTACATTAACATTAAATATGATTCTATTGGTAATATTAAGATGTTAATGACATTTCTTGAAGGTTGCTTTTTTGTTTGCGTTCAGATTATAGGGAAACAAAATATTTTATTCCAACCATGTTTTTAAACAAACACAATTCACACAAACTTCTTAATGTGTAGAAAACTGATATTTTTGCATGTTATTACTTCATGTAGTTATTAAACTAGATTAGATATACAGATATTTAACAGTATAAGTGAATTATTATTATTAAATATCAAAACAGGGTGAAATAGCATAGCTGTGTGTTTGTGTGTGTTTTTGAGATGATAGGGTTGACATTTTGAGATTATAGGGTGGACAGTGTGGGACAATAAAGTGGATTTGTTTTAGATGATATAGGGTAGACATTATTGGACAACTATATAATGAACATTTTGGGATGATAGAGTGGACATTATGGGATAATAGGATGGACATTTTGAGATGATATGACATTGTGATATAATAGGATGGGCATTTTTAACCCTCTGGAGCTGGCTCTCCCGCTGGCAGCATTTAAAAGAAATTCCGCAAAAACACTTATATAACTAATTGAAACAAACCCTGGGCATACTTTAATATATATATATATATATATATATATATATATATATATTTATGCAATCTGTCATTTATGTGATAAATGAGACATTCCATTGATGGGTGCCATTGGCTGTGGAATGTGAATTGAACACAGAGCTCTCACCTGAGTGTTCACACATCTCATAAATATTCAGTGTAGGGTTAGTGACTGAGGAAAACACAGTGTCACCTCACATCTGTTAAACTTTAGAAATAAAACCACATACAACTCCTAAAAACTGTAATGACCAACATCTCAATTTATTCAGTTCTGAGCTCAAAAGTCTTGGCTAGAAATGTTTAGTGTTTTTTCACAATATATCAGCACATCTGAAAATAGTTTCTTTTTTTTTTTTCTTTTTTTTTTTGAAAGTCTACGTTTAGATCAGAGTTAATCAAAATATAGATTTATGACACTCCTACTGTTTGTCACTGCTGTTGCTAAGTTTGTGCTGAACAAAAAGCTGGTAAAAAGCTTTTAAAAGATAGAGTGGACATTGTAGGACAATAGGATGAACGTTTTTGTATCCGTTACCATATTCGCTTATAACAAACTAGCTGTTGTTTTTGAGTAGAATTTGTTGGAAGTTAAATGTATACTTCCTGTTTGTTTTATGCTGACCGTGTGAACAGGTTAATGAAGTGTTGTCACCAGTAAGAACTTACTGGTTTCAAATAGGCATGGAAAATGCTGCATGGACTGCAGGTGGTTTTACTGGTCTTTTTTAAGCTGTTTTTATTTTATACTTTAATGTTCAGTAAAGCTGATCTGATCAAGTCTGCTTGATTATAAATACCTTTAAAACTTGGCAGAAATGTCTTTAAAAAGCTCTTTAAATGTTAACAAAACTAAACTAAACAAATAAATAAATTGTCCTCCTTCCTCCAGCAGGTTAAGGGTTAAAGACTCGTTTACGTTAATTCACACGCTGCAGCCACGCCCACAGATGGGGGCTTGACCAATCAGAGGCGGAGAAATACGCTGTGGAAATCTGCCGATGATCAGCTGACACGGAGAGAGGAACTATTTAAAACTAAACCTGAACCATCCATTCATTCCTGACCATTAACTGACCACACACACATACACACACTGAGAGAGAGAGAGAGACAGAGAGAGAGAGAGAGAGAGAGAGAGAGAGAGAGAGAGAGAGAGAAACTTGAGTAAATATTAAATTATAAAGCTATAAAGGAGGCTCTAAACTCCTGTTAGTCCTCAGTGAAGTTAGAATCAGTGTGTGTGTGTGTGTGTGTGATGGCCGTGTGTGTGAGGAGTGTGTACATATGTGTGTGGGTCCTCACATTGTGTTCTCTGACTGCGCTCAGCAACCAAATCAACAAAGGTAAGAAAACTCATTTCTATACAGAGCAGATCTGAAAACAGTGACTTTAACTGATTCATTTGAATAAGTCTGACTTTTAAATGAGCTAAAGTGATGTTCAGGATCTTTAGGAGTCACAGACCCGATCTCTTTCTGAATGAATGGGAGATGTTCCTGTGAAGCTTGTGATGTTTAAAGCTCCAGTAGGTTCTTTTAAAGTGTAAACATGAGCTAAAAAGGACTTTTATATCAGCATGTTTAAACACTGGACTGAACAGTTCTTTGTCAGGAGGTTATACTCATGTTAGCATGCTAACTTCAGTCTTAAGTCTTAAGTCTGTCAGCGAGCCCAAAATCAGTCTTATCCAGAAGCAAGAGAGCTAAAGGTCATTTCTGTTGAACAATCTAAAAAAAATAAAAATTTAAATAAAAAATAAATAAATAAAAAGCGTCAATTTCCAGCTAAACTGAGAAACACTGCTCAGTTTACTCAAACACACTTGAGTACACTTACACTGAGAGCAGGTGTGTTTGAGCAGGAACTAGACAGTGTGGAGAACATTTCTGATGAGTGAGTGTAACTGTGGGATATGGAGAATTTTAACATCACCACTTTTTTTTTTTACTTATTACACTTATTACAGTATTTAACGTTTCTGAGGTTGAAGAAGATGATGGAGATGTTTCTGAAGGTGGAAAGTTAGCTGCTTATAAAACTGTACTCAGTGTTATACTAGAGCACTATTAAAATATTATTAAACATTCATATATTTTATGTTTATTACATGTTAATAATTATATTTATTACAAGCCAATCAGAACAGACGTGTGCAACAAAAAATGAATATTCCAAAATAATGTTAATTTGTTTGGGATATTCAAAGCCTATTTGTTTTAACGTTGATCAGTTTGGCTCATGAAAATCAGAAATCCAGAATTTCAGATTGTTAAAATATTTCATTTTAAATTTAACTAAATTGTTAACAAACTGCTAATTTTGAATACCTTATAAATAAAACTGAAAAAGCTTGAAATATGTCACTTTAAATGCAATGAATATAAAATATATGCCAGTTTAAAGTAACTTTTTGATTTAAATTATGAACAAAAATTAACTTTTTAACAATATCCAACATTTTTGGAGGTGCAGTAATAATAAGAATGTCACCCTGATCACACCCAGTTTGAGAAGGTGAGCAGACCTGGGGTTATTTTGAAACTGTACAGGTTTAACTGTACAGAGGTGGGGTATTGTTCCTACAGTGTTGGGAAATTTCCAGATTAATCAGATTAAGAACCATGAAACCACCACGTTCTAAACGTGTAGTGAAAGTCATGTGCCATGAGTTACAAAAATAAGTATGGCTAGAAAATCTGTTTTTTTTAGAAAAACAGTAAACCGTTTTTTAGATCCTGATCTTCATGTTGATTTTGGTTTAACTTGGGGAACATACAGCTAACTTCATCATTACCATTTTTAAATTAAGTTAAATTAAGTCATCATTACCATTTTTAAATTAAGTTAAATTAAGTTTACCAATTGCACCATTCCCTCCACATCCAACAAGTTAAAGCAACATATTTAGATATTCCAACCGACAACATTTTTCCTAATGTTATGTTCAGTGATACTGTATCAATTCTCAGCAGCACAGTATTCATTTTTATAAAGAGTTTATATATAAAGATCAGTGGTTCTTTTTAGTGTTGTGTTTAAACCCCCAACCACTAGATGGATTACAATATATCTGCAGCCATTGGGCTCTTCCATTAGTGTAAAGATGAACTGCCTAAAATTAGATTTAAAATATTGTAATATTATCTTATTTGCAGTATCACAATTTATTATATTTTAAATCGTATCGTAAGTATTTTCTGAAATACAGCCCGCCTATTCATCCTATAGGAGTTTAGCTCCACCCCTTTCACTCAGAAGTGTTGTAGCCTGGACTGCTTTTTAAATGAGGCACAGCCAATCAAAACAAAGCTCATTTACATCACTCTTAAAGGTGTAGTAACGGATTCATTCTAAGGTTGGAAAGTTGATGAAATGAACATGAATTATGTTTGTGTTAATAAATAAACACATATAATACTGTATGATGGGATGTTTCTTCTGTCTGTTTTAGGTGATGGTGAAGAGGAAGAGTTTGTGGATCTGAAGCATCTTCATGATCATATAAGGTATAACATGCGTAAGACCGTGGATCTGGATGACGAGGGCTGTATTCTACATCCGGGTCATAAGGGCTGTCTGCAGGAATGTGGCTTTAACGCCACTGCAAAGACCATCCTCATCATACACGGCTGGACGGTGAGTGAGTGGACAGTTAGTCCTGTATGTGATTATCACTGTCCTTTACTGGGTGTCCTAGTACTCAGCCTGAACACCTGCTCAGAACCTCAGCTTTTTTCTGAGATGAACACAATGTTCAGAGGATGAATTATGATTCTATTCATCAGGGTTTGTCTGTGTGATTGTGAAGTGATACAGTGTTCTGCTCTGTGATTGGTCAGGCTGGAGCAGGAGAACATGGCATGATATTGCTGGGGTTAATATTTATTTTTTATCCTGTTGAAGGTTTGAAGGTGTGTGTGTGTGTGTGTGTGTGGTTTTTTTTTGAGAGAGAGAGGGAGAGAGAGAGAGAGAGAGAGAGAGAGAGAGAGAGAGAGATTCTTTAACACCTTTGTTCTAAATGTCTCTTTAGAACATCAGAACCCTGTTCTTATAGATCAGAAAATTTTGGGAATTTCTCACTTCATTAAAGCTCTTTCCTCAGAACCTCACATCATTCATTTTTTCTCTCTCTCTCTTTCTCACACTCTCTCTTTCTTTCTTTCTTTCTCTAGATTGGAGGCATGTTTGAGAGTTGGATGTATAAGCTGGTGGCGGCTGTGCGAGAGAGAGAGATGGAGGCTAATGTGATTGTCGTTGATTGGATCAGTTTAGCTCACCAGCTTTACCCCGATGCCGTTAACCACACACGTCGAGTTGGACTCAGCATTGCCACCCTGCTGGACTGGCTACAGGTACTGTTACACCATCACACTCATATTTACAGCCGCACATTTAAATTTACAATCATTATTCACTTGTCTTGCATACATCCATCATCCATATAACAGGAGTGAGACAGGCAGGATTCTTAACCAATCAGAACAGAGCTCTGAAGTTTTGGTACCTCTATTAGATAATAGATTAATCTGATTAAATGAATACAGTCGCTCTGCTGGAGCGTTACACACCCTGCTGTGTGTGTGTGTGTGTGTGTGTGTGGAGTGGTTAATATTCCTGATTAGCTCCATTAGAACAGATTTGATGTTTGTGTGTGTGTGTATATGAGAGCAGTCAAACTTTAATCCAACTTGAACACAGAACATCAACACAAAATACAAAATTGAATCAAACATCACAAAACAAACCACAGTTTGACTAATAAAAGCACCGTTTAACTAAAACAAGATCCACAGACTGTAGTTTTTAGTGTTTATTATGGTGTTATATGTGATTGATCTTAGTAGTATTTAGTGGTGTTGATATATGATGTGTTGATTTAGTGTTGCTATGGTGTAGTATGATGTAGTGTTGATGGGATGTTGTTTTTGTGTTGATGTGTTATATGTATTGCTGATGTATTGATGTGTTTTAGTGTTGATCTTAGTGTTGATGTACAAGTGATTATGATTGTACTGCTGATATGGTGTTTATGTATGATGTAGTGTTGATGTGGTGTTGGTTTTTGTGTTGATGTAGTGTTCTGTTGACTGTTTTGAAGTGTGTAAATGTGTAAATGTCTGTGATAGGACGAGCTGGACCTTCCCTTGGAGCACGTGCATCTGATTGGCTACAGCCTCGGTGCTCATGTGGCCGGATATGCTGGAAATTTCGTACGCGGGACCATTGGACGCATCACAGGTACAAAATTCAATTTGACCATGTACAGATATTTAACATCGATAGTTTTACTTTCAGCCTACATCAACCAGTCAGGCTTCTAATTAGATGTCTAAAGGGACTGGCTTCCTAGCCTAAACATGGGAATTCTCAACCCCCTGAATTTAAGAAACTTCTTAAAGTTTACACAAGAGCTACAATGCTAATGTAGCTAACAGTCAAATGACGCTTAGCCTGATTGTTTAGATAACATGTATACACTTTTGCTTTAATGTAATAAAAGCACACGGTGAGAAACCTTGCACTCTGATTGGACAGGCTTAGACCCAGCTGGGCCGATGTTTGAAGGGGCGGAGCCTCATAAGCGACTCTCGCCAGACGACGCTGGATTTGTCGACGTTCTGCACACTTACACACGTGAGGCTCTAGGGGTCAGCATTGGGATCCAGCAGCCAATTGGAGACATTGATATTTACCCCAACGGAGGAGACGTCCAACCCGGCTGCTCTTTAGGATACGTGCTTTCAACCGCCGCTGCAGGGAGTGAGTATAACACTGGACAGGCTTTTAAATGGAATTCCCTGTTCCACCTTCAGTGGTTCTGCAGTTACATTCCTACACAACAGAATATACTAATCAGATCATTTACTCAAGTCTATTCACACTTACCCACACTTACATACTTACACATACAATGTAATGTTAACTAATGTTCTACATGATAAGGTCAACCTGGGGTTCAGTGAAGCTTAGGTTCGCTTCTTATTCTCATTCTTATATATATATAATTTATGTTTTTTCAGATTTCTGATTTGTGAAGTCATGTTATGGGTTTTTTTTCTGTACCGCTGAGCTTCGTGTTTTTGTTTTTCTGCAGATTTTATGGATGTCATGAAGTGTGAGCATGAGCGAGCCGTGGAGCTGTTTGTGGACTCTCTGATGAATAAAGATCACATCAGCTTCGCCTATCAGTGCACCGGACCCGACCGCTTTAATAAAGGAATCTGTCTGAGCTGTAGGAAGAACCGATGCAACAACATCGGCTACAACGCCAAGAAGATGAGGAAGAGGAGGAACAGCAAGATGTACCTGAAAACCCGCGCAGATACACCGTTTGCTGGTGAACTTTCACACTGTTTAGAACATTAAAGGGCCCATAGCATGGAATAGAACAATTTTGCTTTTATGACTACAATGTTAAACTGTACCACTTCATTCCTAGATGACACAGTTTTATAATAGTTTTTGTGATGTCACAAAAACTAACATTTTTGTGTATCCTCTCATTCATTCACAGTTTAAGCCTCGCCTGTTCAGCCTATAGCTGTTTAGCACCACCTATTTCGCCTACATTTGTTTAAGCTCCACATATTCTGTCTACAGCAGTTTAGCTCCACCTATTTCACCTACAGCAGTTTAGCTACACCCACTCAGCCTATATCAGTTTAGCCACAACCCCTCGGCCTATAGGCGTTTAGCTACACCCCCTCGGCCTATAGCCGTTTAGCTACACCCCCTCTGCCTATAGCCGTTTAGCTACACCCCCTCGGCCTATAGCCGTTTAGCTACACCCCCTCGGCCTATAGCCGTTTAGCTACACCCCCTCGGCCTATAGCCATTTAGCTACACCCCTTCGGCCTATAGCCGTTTAGCTACACCCCCTCGGCCTATAGCCGTTTAGCTACACCCCCTCGGCCTATAGCCGTTTAGCTACACCCCCTGGGCCTATAGCCGTTTAGCTACACCCCCTGGGCCTATAGCCGTTTAGCTACACCCACTCGGCCTATAGCCGTTTAGCTACATCCCCTCTGCCTATAGACGTTTAGCTACACCCACTCGGCCTATAGACGTTTAGCTACACCCACTCGGCCTATAGACGTTTAGCTACACCTACTCGGCCTATAGCCGTTTAGCTACACCCACTCGGCCTATAGACGTTTAGCTACACCCGCTCGGCCTATAGACGTTTAGCTACATCCCCTCTGCCTATAGCCGTTTAGCTACACCCACTCGGCCTATAGCCGTTTAGCTACACCCACTCGGCCTATAGACGTTTAGCTACACCCACTCGGCCTATAGACGTTTAGCTACACCCACTCGGCCTATAGCCGTTTAGCTACACCCACTCGGCCTATAGACGTTTAGGTACACCCACTCGGCCTATAGACGTTTAGCTACACCCACTCGGCCTATAGACGTTTAGCTACACCCACTCGGCCTATAGCCGTTTAGCTACACCCCCTCAGCCTATAGACGTTTAGCTACACCCACTTAGACTATAGCCTTTTAGCTACACCCACTCGGCCTATAGACGTTTAGCTACACCCCCTCAGCCTATAGACGTTTAGCTACACCCACTTAGACTATAGCCTTTTAGCTACACCCACTCGGCCTAGAGCAGTGCGTTTCAAAATTAAAAATGTCGATTATGAAGCCTTTAAAATGTCAGTGTCTTTGAGATGACTGTGTATGTTTATTGTAATTATGGTTTGAGACCTGGATTAAGACTAAGCCTCGACTCAAAAGGATTTTCAGTGATGAAACATCATTTACACTGCAGTTTAGTCCATGACTAGACTTAATCCCTGTGTGGGAAAACTGGCTGTGGTATTAACAGGTGTTTATCTCTCAGGTTATCACTATCAGATGAAGATGCACGTTTTCAATAGAAAACATGCTGATGATGCAGATCCAACATTTTACATCAAACTACACGGATCCCAGAATGACACCAACGAGCTCAGTGTAGCTATGTAAGTGTTTGACAGATTATGGTTCATAATATTTTCAACTCCTTAATCTTAATCTCTTAGTTTAATGTTTGTCATACACTCTGACCAACTTTGAGCTACTTTTATAAGACTTGTATTATTATTATTATTATTATTATTATTATTATTATTAATATTATTATTAATATTTCATAATTAATGTCTAAAAGCAGTTATAATATTTTTTTCCTACAGCCAAGGTGGAGTCACTCTGAACTTCACAAACACATTTCTGGTGTTCACTGAAGAGGACATTGGAGATCTACTGAAGATCTCATTGACCTGGGAAAGTCCCACTCAGTCTCTGTCTGCTGTGTGGAAGCACATTAAGACATCATTTTGGTCCTGGTCGAGTACGTCCAACAATAAAACCCTTGAAATTCGTAGAATCCGAGTGAAATGTGGAGAAACGCAGAAGAAGTGAGTTGTGTTTAGTATATTTATTGTTAGTTTTGCTGATTTGATTGAGCTCTTGTTAGTTTTGGCGATATCATTGACCCTAAATGTTTTTTATGATTTTAGATTCACTTTCTGTGCTCAAGACCCGTCTTCAACTGAGATCACACCTGGAAATGAGATGACATTTGTGAAATGTCGTGATGGCTGGGAGGTGAAGCCCAGAAAAAGGTACAAAGAAAATAAATCACATTTGCTATTTTGTGCTGCTATTTTTTCAGTAAACCACAGTTCATTTCAGCTGTTCAATTCTGTATTGCTCAGTCGTCTCTGTACTGATTGTACTGACAGTACTGATTGTGTTTTCTGGTACTGTGTGGTACACTGTTTTCTATAAACATGGGCTACAGAATATTAGCATTAACTAAAGCTACTGAAATCTGAATGCTTTTTTGGACACTACTCTAATGGTAGTACAATCGAAATGCTACAGTAAATTCAAAGTTTTACTATATTAATATACAGGCGCATCTCAAAAAATAGAATATCATAATTAGAATATCATGGAAAAGTTCATTTATTTCAGTAATTCAATTCAAAAAGTGAAACTCATATATTACATAGATTCATTACACACAGAGTGATCTATTACAATCATTTATTGTTTGTTGATGATTATGATCTACAGCCAATGAAAACCCAAAAGTCAGTATGTCCATAAATGACAATATTATATAAGACCAATTCAAAAAAATATTTTAATACATAAATGTTGTTCTGAAAAGTATGTACCGTACAATATATGCACTCAGTACTTGGTCGCTGCTCCTTTTGCATGAATTACTGTATCAATGCAGCGTGGCATGGAGCTGATCAGCCTGTGGCACTGTTGAGATGGTATGGAAGCCCAGGTTGCTATGATAGCAGCCTTCAGCTTGTCTGCATTGTTGGGTCTGGTGTCTCTCATCTTCCTCTTGACAATAGCTCATAGATTCTCTGTGAGGTTTAAGTCAGGTGACAGGTTACTGGCCAATCAATGCTGTAATTCATGCAAAAGGAGCCCTGACTAAATACTGAGTGCATATACTGTACATACTTTTCAGTAGAAGAACATTTATGAATTAAAAATATTTTTTTTAATTGGTCTTATACAATATTGTAATGTTTTGAGATACTGACTTTTGGTTTTTATTGGCTGTAGATCATAATCATCAACATTAACAGAAATAAACACTTGTAATAGACACTCTGTGTGTAATAGACACTGTGTGTAATGAATCTATATGAGTTTCACTTTTTGAATTAAATTACTGAAATAAATTAACGTTTCAATATGTTCTATTTTTTGGACATGCACCTGTAGCTAGCTGTAAGTAACTATACTAAAACTAGTTGTATTACCATGGTAGTACCATAAAACGTTAAATATTCTGTTTATTCTTTTTTCTAGGCTTGTGATCTGAGACGTTTTGAAGACTTTACAGTCAGAGCACTTTGGGGTGGGTTTTTACATACAACTGGTGGTCACTGGAGAAGGTCCGAACAGGTCACTTTGAGGTCAAGTTCTGCTCCTTTCGGATCGTCTTGTTACAAATGAGTGCAGGTTTATTTATTTTTGGATGTATTTTAAGGCCTGTACATTTCACTGGATCTCCAGCAGAACTGCATTTGTGTGTTCAGGGAGTTTGGTTTGCGAGTTGTGTGTTTGTCTTGTCTTTGTTGTTGTTTTTTTAAAGGGGCTAATTATTTAATGGGTTTTTATTTATGAAAAAGAGACACTGTAAAACTGTAAAACAATGTTATTTATCAGTCGGAAGCAGATGTTACTTCAACACATTCGTTCTCCTCAGATAAACCTGTGGTGTTGTGGTGTACTTGCTGTCCATTGTGTATGTGTTTGCTCATAGTGTCTACTTGAGCAGCATCATTCACATATTCATCTGTGGATGTGGCGGATTAATATCTACCTCCACCAGGGAGGCGATTAGGGCCGGAACAGTTTTCACTGTCAGGAGAACGCCTTCCAATGTTAGTCCTACAAGTTTAGCCCAAAAGGTGGAAATTCAGGACAACAGCACTGGAGGAGACAGTTTTATAGCTTATGGTGAGAAATGATCAGAAATAAACAGGCTTTTGTGATTCTGCTGTCATCCTCGTACTGTGCTCTACTGCCCCATTGCTTTTTATGCTGGAACAGCGGCTCACTGATGAGTCTAGTTAATTTCTGAGGAAATCTGACATCCTCGCACAGATACCAGCACGTACAGCACAACACTTTATATTTTTAAGTGAGTGAATGTCTGAGGATTTCATCTCAGAATTAAAAGCCATTTTAAAGATGCAGTATTAAACCAGCTGGAGAATGAAGGAGCCTTACCATTTTGTATCTTTACTACTAGATCCCTGCTGTTGTACATGTTCTGTGTTTATATCATGTATTTAAAAAATAAATTCCTATGTTTGTAATATGTTCTTGTGCTGTTGACTTTTATTTTGTACATCTTCATCCGTGCACATGCTCACCGTCCACTTTATTAAAAACACTCATCCACTTATGTCAGTTTAACCCTTTAATTACATACGAGTGAACTGAACAGAGCAGAAAAAACTGTCTGACAAATGAGACATCACTCGGATAGCAACTGGTTGCCAGATTCTGGAGATTTAATTAGATACAGATTTCATTCTACTTGCAGGGACAGTAATAATTAGTGATGCTTTTCATTACATTGTGATGCACATGTGTAAACGTTGGTGCACCCTGTAAGTATGAACATTTTAATCAACAATTGTTCAAATTAAATTCAAAGCAAAATAGTAATAAAGTAAATAATAACAATGAAAGTAATACCTCTTCAGTAATCCAGTCACAGTTTGATAACACAAATGTAATATATAACATACACAGAAAATATACCAGTGTTAAATCAACACTAGTAGAGTTAAATTAACACTGAGAGTGTTATATTTTGACACCTGCAGTGTTAATTTAACTCTAATAATGTTGATTTAACACTGGCATATTTACTGTGTACAGGACATTCACTCCTTAAAATAAATTACAAAACATTGTACTGATCGGTTTGCATGAATGATGCAATATGAAAAGCATGCTGGGAATTAATTCCTGTTTGCTGATTCATAAACAGGCTGTGACAAATACCTGCTGCCGGCATCCTCCTGTCCTCATTCCTCAAATACCCAAATGATTAAAGACATTAAATTTGCATCACAGCATGTTCACACTGCATGTCCATCAGAACATACACTTCTGATTCATCGCAGCATTTTATCATCTTGACACAGCAGTTTATCATCATCACACTGCAGTTTATCATCATCACACTGCAGTTTATCATCATCATCACACTACAGTTTATCATCATCACACTGCAGTTTATCATCATCACACTGCAGTTTATCATCATCATCACACTACAGTTTATCATCATCACACTACAGTATATCATCATCATCACACTACAGTTTATCATCATCACACTAAAGTTTATCATCACACTGCAGTTTATCATCATCATCACACTACAGTATATCATCACATTACAGTATATCATCATCACACTGCAGTTTATCATCATCACACTGCAGTTTATCATCATCACACTACAGTTTATCATCATCATCACACTGCAGTTTATCATCATCACACTACAGTTTATCATCATCACACTACAGTTTATCATCACACTGCAGTTTATCATCATCATCACACTACAGTATATCATCACATTACAGTATATCATCATCACACTGCAGTTTATCATCACACTGCAGTTTATCATCATCACACTACAGTTTATCATCATCATCACACTGCAGTTTATCATCATCACACTACAGTTTATCATCATCAC
>BRDA01008172.1:19904-34111 GCA_036984385.1 Crenuchus spilurus | reverse complement strand
GTATTTTTATCAGCATAAGGTATGTTTTTCTTTGAGTTTGATGGTGAGCTTTCTGGCTTCTCCTCATTGACCTAAAGCACTCGGCCCTAATGACATCTATCCTTGAGTCCTTGTTTAAAACTGAGATGGACAAATTACCATTTTAACACACAGACACAACGTTAGCAGAAACACTACGCTAGCTTTGACTGGTAAATAAACATATTAGCCAAAACAGCTAACATTACACGACTTTCATAATTGTTGATGTAACTTCAAAAGTATAGTTTGAAGCCCTTCTCCTTCATTGTTGCTGATGTATAGCACAATGTCTGAATGATACAGGTAATGTTGTTGACCGTTATCCTTGGAAAAACTTGTGTTGAATCACTGCAAAACGCCATAGCTGCTCTGTTTGACACTAGCACCGGAAGTGGAGGAGCTGGCTGACTTGGAACATGGAAGAGTGTGTGCATATAACCTATTACTTTTCCAAGGCTATAGGTTATCAGTCCTATTTAGTGGTGTTGCATGTATGGGTAACTCCTAAGTTTTTTTTTTTTTTTTTCTCCTCTCTCATTAATTCATAAACACAAATTCGTAAGTCATTACTCACACTGAGCTTACTTTGTATTGTTCTTCTAATATATGTCTTTTAAAGAACTAGTATTTGAAAATCAACTTGATTTTTATGTAAAATTATGCAAAAGAAACAAAAAGAAAGAACATATACAGAATCTCACAGGAGCCACCACCCTATGGTACTTTGATGCACTTGCTTTCATTTTTGAAATGTAAAAATATCTTTAACAAAGTCTGCAATGTTCTTGGCATTTTGAAGGTTTTTTTATGAGGGCATTTAAAAATGTTTCTTCACTTTTGGGTATTTGTGGTAGATACATTCTAAAAACAAACCAGTAGCACCGAAGGCTGGAGATCATTGTAGTCTGAAGGGTCCCCCATAGAATATGCTCAGAGTAAAACAGTGTAGTGATCATTATTATGAGGTCAAGAAGTAGATCTGACAGTTTGTCAATTATTTTTTTCTCTGCTTTCTTCAGCAGACTGGCCAAGTTTCTCTGATCCGCACATTCCTCTAGTGGCACGGGAGATCATGCAGCGAATGATTCGACAGTTCGCTGTGGAATATACCTCAAAAAACAGTGCAACTCAGGATATACCCTATCCCCAGTTCCAGCTCAACGGCACCAAGGACCAAAGTCTGCAAAAAGCGCCCTCACCAGATCTGGCTGCCATAACGTCCAACTCCTTCAGTAAGGGCCCTGGCACCAGTGTTGCTGCCTCAGCACAGAATCCTGTCCTTAGCAAGCTTCTCATGGCTGACCAGGATTCTCCATTGGACCTCACTGTTAAAAAGCCTGATGTGGAGTCTAGCAACCAAGGTAAATGTTTCAAAGTGTTTCATTTTACCATTGTTTTTGGTAAAAGGGGATAAGAAATATATCACATTATAAGTGTAACAAAACCTAAAGAAATTTGAAACATAAATCAAGACATGCTGTCAGCTCTATAATTATTGGTGCCCATCATGAAAATAAGTTTTTAAGTTTTAAATATTTTATGTAACAAGGACACGTATTGAATAATTTTGCACATATAAACATATTAGACCTCCAGTATTAATATGTATTTGGTGAAGCATCCCCTGGAGAGAATAGCAGTCCTTTTCTGTAAAGATTCACAAATTTGGAGAGAATTTGTTGAGGGGTCTTGTACAACTCCACATGGCAGAAAATTACACTTATATTGATATTCTAGCTGACTGTGTTTCAGCTGTCTGGCAGAAAATTGTCAGCTACAATCTCTTGGTATTAGTGGGATTCATTATACCACTGGATTTCACAAGAGCTCCTTGACCACTGCAAACCGCCTCATTGCATCAGTGATCCTAAGACTTTATCCTCAGACTTTAGTGTGTATTTTGTATGTGGTCTTTTTCCTCACCAAATGTGTTTGAATTCAATGTTTTGTTTTTAGATATTTATGCATTCAAACGGACTTACATTGTGAAAACATAAGAAAATTAAATTGGCAGTAGAGAGAAAAGAAAACATGGAAAAGCAAGGACAAACAGGGAAATCATATACATACATACAGACCCATTCAGAAAAATTTGAATATCATGGAAAAGTTTATTAATTTTGATAATCCCATTCAAAAAGTTAAACTTTTATAGATGATAGATTCAGGGCCCACAATTTAAACAATTTCAAGTATTTATTTGTTTTTTTCCCTTCCAACTCATAAAACCCACTAAAACAGGTTTTCAAAAAATGTGAATACTGTGGAGAAATCAGCCCAAATTTTGCAGGGCATGAATGCTTTAAACTGTCATACCCAACCAAGTATTGAAGAATAACACATCGTTTTGAAAGTACCATATGTTGATTGATTTGATGTGATCCTAATTTCTTTTTTTCTGCAAAAACTTAGTAGTAGTTTGGGCTGATTTCTCCACAATTTTTTTAATTCATGTTTTCATGGGTTTTATGAGCTGGAAGCCCAAATTATGTGAAAATAAATAAATACTTGAAATCATTTAAATTGTGGGCCCAGAATCTATAATATATAAAAGTTCAACTTCGTGAATGGAATTATGGAAATTAATGAACTTTTCCATGATATTCAAATTTTTCGGAATGGGACTGTATATTCAGAAACACCTACATTTTGTGTTCTGGGTCAGGTCGTATCCCACGAAAGGTGAAAAAAGGGCTTTGTGGGTGAACTAGGCAACCCCAAATAGAACTGTCTTATTTAACAGCATTTTTCTGAACATAGCAATCCCATTTCTGCCAGTTTTTTTGTCCTTTCTCCTTTTGGATATGTATATGGATATGTCAACATTTCCAATGTGTGGATTTCAGTGACAATATCCATAAATAGCTCTATAGTTGGGGGGTTTATATGGAGCCATCACTTTGTAATAGCTTTTTTACATGCTGCTAAAAAATGTTTTAAGTGGACAGTAACGAAGTACATTTACTTGAGTACTGTACTTAAGTACGTTTGAGTATTTTTACTTTACTTGAGTATTTATTTTTTGATGAACTTATTACTTTCACTCCACTACATTTCAAAGACAAATATTGTACTTTTGACTCCACTATATTTGCAGGAAGCTTGCCGTTACTCGTTCCTTTTGGATCAGCATTAGGTCGTTTCAGATGGATAAAGCATTTTTGACGAGTAACGAACAAGATATGAGTATAACTCATCAATATCCGTGCTCGTGCTGAAGGAAAACTGACTCGTCCTCATTGGGTGACTGACTGTCTTCACGATCTGTGATTGGCCAGTCACACAGAGTGCCCACCCCAGTTGCCATGTTCGTGGTTTTCACGCCAAATTGGGCTTGTTTGAAAATCCAGTCGCGGGTGAAAATTCAGGGGTGGAGGGGTGCGTTTTTGGGCTTCTTTTAAAAATTACCGCAGCCATGGTAAAAAAAGTTGGTGTTGCCTTGGCTGTTACGTCAACACGGTGGCAAACGTGTACACTAAGTCAACACTAAGGAAGATTGATTACAACAATAAGAACGAGGAGAACATAACTAAAGGAAGGCAGTCATATAAAATGTTTTCAATGAAGGAGCTTTTTAAACGTCACGAAAAAAAGGAGAGGACAACAGAAAATGGCAGTTAAAATTGTGTACGTGTGAGTTTGAGTGAAATTAAATAACAGATGGAAAGAACTGTCCAAAAGTTCATAGTAGCTCTTCGGGTAACCAGAAATCACAAGGCAATGGAAAAAAATGTTAACAAAAAGGATCAGAGGAGAGAAGAGAGTTCAGGAGGGCCAAGAACAGAAATGAGTAAGTAAAAGTCAGGGTTTTTTTTTTGCTAAATCTTACCATTAAATATTCTTGACTGGGATATAAAAGTTATAAAAGAACTAATAAAACACTCATGTTACCATATTATTAATTACTTTAAGAGAAATAGCAATACTGATAATAAATCACTTATAAACAAAATACTAAGTCGTACACTCATAGTTGTTTTGCCATTCGTTTCAAACGTGTGACACACATTTTGGGGTAGTTTAAGCTTCTAAAGGGTGGGTTTTAGACTGACTTTAGGCTGGATATTTTTGTTGGACCTGTCAACACTGTCTGCAGCCACTCTCCCGCACACAGACAGGGACTGACTGATCTCTCTGTGCTTGGCTTCACTCTAGCTCACTGCCAGTGTTGCCAGGTCCGCTTATTATAATCGATTTTGAACTTGTTTTTTTCTGAAGTCACTTGCAAATCTCGTGAGTCACGGGTTGCGGTTTTCTTGGGCTTGTTTTTGAACGTGAAGTTGCTTATTTGGGCTTGCCTTTCTTTCCGAGTGAAACTCTCTGATTATCTCACAACTCCCCATAATAAAGCAATAGACAAGTGGTAGGTAGTTTCTCTTCCAATCCCCCGTTTCCTGTTTATCACTCCCGCCCAAGTTGACCAGTCACCCAAACACACAGCAGGCAGCCAGGCAGATCACAGAGTGATGAGTTGCAGAATAAGACTGAGCTCGAGTAAGTTGGGAAAAAATATAATAGAGTGGGAAAAAGAGAGCGCATTGAAAGAATGGCTCCAACCTCAGAGGGGAGATGCAAAATGATTTTTTCTTTTGATCAGAGCTTAAAAGATTTTAGGTTTTTCAAATAATTTGTTAAATAATTTGTTGTTTAAAATGTTTATATTAGTGTTTTATAAAGTGTTGAACATAATTTTAGTGTTTATGTATAAGGTCATAAATGTTTACCATTATACTGTTTAGAAGCGGCCTCGGTTCTACAGAATGGTTGCCAGTTGGGCTTATTTTGGGCTTGTTTTCATAGAGCTGGTTGCTTGTTTCTATTGTGAGATTTGGCAGCACTGCTCTGTTCAGTACTCCATAAGTTTTCTTCAGCTCGCTGGTTTGTATGATGTTTAAAGTTACTTGGTGAACTGGTTTCGTAATGTATGCGGAGCATTTGTCAAGACAGAGCTGAAAACGGCTTGTCACGTTGGTCACCGCCTCCACTCCGGTCGGGTTTTTTTTTATCGTCTGCTTTCTCTTAATTTGGCTGGTGATATGAAGTCAGTTGGAAAACTTTGCTCGTACTGAAAGTGGTGCCTTTGAGAAGAATGCAGTGAACAAGGCTGACATATAAACAATACATATAGCAACTTCTGATCAATCCATATCAATTTCAGACTTAAAATAATGTACAGATTTAAGCCCCACCCACTTCAGGTTAAAACACGCCCAATTCTGGTTTAGGCCTCACCCATTTCGAGTATAGGTAAGGATGCAGATACTGTGTACTTGCTCATCCCTGCTAAAGTTCTACAATGGTGTAGACTTTTTCTTGCAGGGTGGTTCTACATGTCAATACATCATCAGGTTGTTTCAGCAAGTTACAAGGTTCCGTAAAAGCACTCAAAACAGTACAGCAATGTACTGATATTAGAAAATATAATTTGCACTTTTGAATACTTGAGTATTTTTAAATCCATGTACTTTTGAATACTTAAGTATTTTCCAAAGTAAGTACTTCAGTAATTTAACTTGAGTAAACTTTTGACTGAGCAACTTTTACTTGTAGTTGAGTAAATTTTGACCTTGAGTATCAATACTTAAGTACTAGAGTTGAGTACTTTGTCCACCACTGCTCTTAGTAAGGCATTCGGAGATTATACCAAGATGCAGAGAATTAAATGACATCCATATTAAAACCATCCATCCATTATCTACCGCTTTATCCGGGGCCGGGAGGCGGGGGTAGCAGTCTGAGCAGAGAAACCCAAACCTCCCTCTCCCCAGACACCTCAGCCAGCTCCTCGGGTGGAACACCGAGACGTTCCCATTCCAGACGAGAGACGTAGTCTCTCCAACGTGTCCTTGGTCTTCCCCGGAGCCTCCGGGGAGACATGCCTGGAACACCTCCCTAGGGAGGCGTCCAGGGGGCATCCGAAACAGATGCCTGAGCCACCTCAGCTGGCTCCTCTCGATGTGGAGGAGTAGGGGTTCTACTCTGAGCTCCTCCCAAGTGACCGAGCTTCTCACCCTATCTCTAAGGGAGTGCCCAGCCACTCTGCAGAGGAAACTCATTTCAGCCACTTGTATCCACGATCTTGTTCTTTCGGTCATTACCCTAAGCTCATGACCAAAGGTGAGAGTAGGAACGTAGATTGACCGGTAAATCGAGAGCTTTGCCTTTTGGCTGAGCTCCTTCTTCACCACAACGGACCACTGCAGCGACCACATTATTGTGGAGGCTGCACCAATCCGTCTGTCAGTCTCCCGCTCCATTCTTCCCTCACTCGTGAACAAGATCCTGAGATACTTGAACTCCTCCACTTGAGGCAAGACTTCTCCACCCACCTGGAGAGGGCAAGCTACCCTTTTCTGGTCAAGAACCATAGCCTCGGACTTAGAGGTGCTGATTCTCATCCCAGCTGCTTCACACTCGGCTGCAAACCGCCCCAGTGCATGCTGAAGGTTCCGGCTTGAAGATGCCAAAAAGACAACATCATCTGCAAATAGCAGAGATGAAATCCTATTGTCTCCAAACATGACTCCCTCCGGCCCTTGGCTGCACCTTGAGATCCTGTCCATAAAGATTATGAACAGGACCGGTGACAAGGGGCAGCCCTGCCGGAGTCCAACATGCACCGGAAACAGGTCTGACTTACTACCGGCAATGCGGACCAAACTCCTGCTCCGATCATACAGGGACCGGACAGCCCTTAACAAAGGGCCCCGGATTCCATACTCCCAAAGCACCCCCCATAGAATACCACAAGGGACACGATCGAATGCCTTCTCCAGATCCACAAAACACATGTGGACCGGTTGGGCATACTCCCATGAACCCTCAACCACTCTATGAAGGGTATAAAGTTGGTCCAGTGTTCCACGGCCGGGACGAAAACCGCATTGTTCCTCTTGGATCCGAGGTTCGACTATTGGCCAAATTCTCCTTTCCAGTACCCTAGAGTAGACCTTCCCAGGAAGGCTGAGAAGTGTGATTCCTCTGTAATTGGGGCACACTCTCGGGTCCCCTTTTTTGAAAAGTGGGACCACCACCCCAGTCTGCCACTCCAGAGGCACTGTCCCAGACTGCCATGCGATGTTGCAGAGGTGTGTCAACCAAGACAGCCCCACAACATCCAGAGACTTAAGATACTCGGGACGATTCTCATCCACTCCCGCTGCCTTGCCACTGGGGAGTTTGCGAACCACCTCAGTGACTTCAGCTTGGGTAATGGGCGAGTCCACCCCTGAGTCATCAGCCTCTGCTTCCTCAAAGGAAGACATGATAGAGGGATTTAGGAGATCCTCAAAGTATTCCTTCCACCATGCGACAATGTCCTCAGTCGAGGTCAACGGCTCCCCACCAGCACTGTAAACAGTGTTGGTAGAGTACTGCTTTTCCCTCCTGAGATGCCGGATGGTTTGCCAGTATTTCTTTGAGGCCGACCGATAGTCCTCCTCCATGGCCTCACCAAACTCCTCCCAGCTCCGAGTTATTGCTTCTGCTACTGCCTGAGCCGCAGCACACCTGGCCTGCCGATACCTGTATCAGGAGCCCCAGAGGCCAACATGGCCTGATAGGACTCCTTCTTCAGCTTGACAGCATCTCTTACCTCCGGTGTCCACCACCGGGTTCGGGGGTTGCCGCCATGATAGGCACCAATGACCTTGCGGCCACAACTCCGTACAGCAGCATCAACGATGGAGATGGAGAACATGGTCCACTCAGACTCAATGTCCCCCACCTCCCTTGGAAGTTGGTAGAAGCTCTCCCAGAGGTGGCAGTTGTGAACCTCCCAGACAGAGTGCTCTGCAAGACGTTCCCAGCAGACCCTTACAGTACGTTTGGGCCTTCCAGGTCTATCCAGCTTCCTCCTCTGCCAGCGGATCCAACTTACCACCAGGTAGTGATCAGTTGACAGCTCAGCCCCTCTCTTTACCTTAGTGTCCAAGACATAGGGCCGGAGATCAGATGAAACAACAACAAAGTCGATCATCGACCTCCGACCTAAGGTGTCCTGGTGCCATGTGCACTTGTGGACACCCCTATGCTCAAACATGGTGTTCGTTATGGACAAACCATGACTAGCACAGAAGTCCAATAACAAAATACCACTCTGGTTCAGATTGTGGAGGCCGCACAGTGTACACTCAACTGGAAGCGACCGTCCACCTGGAGGAAATCACAATGTATGATCTTTTAATAATTTTTGTGTTACTGCTGCAAATAAGTATTTGAACACATGTGAAAATCAATGTTATTAGAGCACGACCGATATATCGGCCGATATAGCGTTTAACACTTAAAGCGCGAATGCTACGAAAACTGTCGTCAGGAGTAAATCCCCCGCTTGGCCCGCCACCCTGCTGGAGGACGATTAGCCTCCTATTGATATGCTAATTACATGACAAACGCTCCAGGCAAAGTGAGGGAAAGAAAGTCACAGAAAGCAATCTCTGAAACTCGAAAGTCGAGTTTCACAGAAAGACACTCAAAATACTATATTATATTTTAAAATCAAACAAAGAACACAGAGAAAATGTATTTATTTATTACTTTTAGACCATTTTAGATTTATAGATTTATTTGTGCATTGCCGTTTTCAGGGCAAAGTGAGGAAAATATCTCAGAAAATCAGTCCATATTCACAGAAAGACACTGAAAAGAATACATTATATTTCAAAATGAAACGAAATTCACAGAGAGAATGTATTTATTTATTCATTTAGATGGTTTTTTATACATTGGTATATTCAGGGCAAAGCCGCGAAAATACTCGTCACAAAACACAGCGCCAGTCTCCAGGGCCAAGTGAGGGAAATATCTCAGAATCTCAGTCCATATTCACAGAAAGACACTGAAAATAATACATTATATTTCAAAATGAAATGAAACTCACAGAGAGAATGTATTTATTCATTCATTTAGACCATTTTTTTATGCATTGGAATCTTCACGGCAAAGCCACGAAAATACTCATCACAAAACACAGCGCCAGTCTCCAGGGCAAAGTGAGGGAAATATCTCAGAATCTCAGTCCATATTCACAGAAAGACACTGAAAATAATACATTATATTTCAAAATGAAATGAAACTCATAGAGAGAATGTATTTATTCATTCATTTAGACCGTTTTTTTATGCATTGGAATCTTCACGGCAAAGCCACAAAAATACTCGTCACAAAACACAGCGCCAGTCTCCAGGGCAAAGTGAGGGAAATATCTCAGAATTTCAGTCCATATTCACAGAAAGACACTGAAAATAATACATTATATTTCAAAATGAAACGAAATTCACAGAGAGAATGTATTTATTTATTCATTTAGACCGTTTTTTATGCATTGGTATCTTCACGGCAAAGCCGCGAAAATACGCGTCACAAAACACAGCGCCAGTCTCCAGGGCAAAGTGAGGGAAATATCTCAAAATCAGTCCAGATTCACAGAAAGACACTGAAAATACGAAAATACGAAACTCACAGAGAGAATGTATTTATTTATTCATTTTAGATAAAGCAAATTTTAGGGCAAAGCCACGAAGCCTCTCCGTCTGATTCTCTGTGTGTGAGTCTGCGCGCACGCTGCCATAATAATTATTATAGTTTCAGTGTCTATGTAAAGCAAAAATTATCCATTGTATTTTATTTCGCTAGATAACAGGGAAATGTAACGAATTATAGATTCTAATTATAGCAGTGTGTGTGTTATTGTTATATATTGTGTTATTGTGTTATTTTTTATGATAAATACATGTATAATAAATGTATATTTTTTTATGATAAAATAAATGTATAATAAAAAATATTTCGTTTCATTTCCCTGTTATCTAACTAAATAAAATACAATGGATTATTTTTGCTTTACATAGACACTGAAACTAACTGGCCTAAACCCTGTGGGGGATGATATCCTAGCAATAGTTAACATAATAGCTTGCTGATAGCCCACAAGAGGGAGGGGGACTTTTCAGAAATTCCTCAGAATCTAAAAAAAACTTCAGCCTTTCAAGTCTATCGGCCGATAGGCGCAGAGCAAAACATTTTTGATTTACCTCGCCAAAAAAAAAATTATGTAATTGCGCCGCTAATCAAGCAGAGGGCGCCCACAGACCAAGTCATGTTCAGGTCACGTCCATGCAGCCTGTTGACTGAGCAGCAGCCCAGAGGAGATGCAGAATTCTGAGAGCAACTGAGAACTGTGCATCACACTGCTGACCTGGGCATCGTATATATTTGTCAATGGTAAGTTTATAAGTAGCTTGTGAAATAAACATCAGCAAAAGATTTCCTCTCAACTCTCCAACCCGCTTTCACTCAAGCTAAAAGTTTTAGCTACCTGCTAAACTAGCAAGATACAATTTGAGAGATAATTTAGCATATAACCTTGCTAAAATAAAACCTTAGCCAGAACAATGCAAGTAACACACAATGAAACATATCAGTTCTAAGTAATAACATTATCTTTTCCGTAAATTAAATGCATCATTTGTCTGAAGTAAACTAATCTGATTGAACATGACCGAGAACACACTGCTACTGCAGCTCAATATTAAAACACATTTCTAGTTTAATTTATAACATATAGTGGAGTGAATAATGAAATGAAAAAACAACCAGTGCACTCGTAACCCTTGGGTGGGACCAGGTACAGTAATCGTTTGGCTTCACGTAATCACAGTACTGCGCCTCAAAGTGTATTTTAGCTCTATTTTTTGATATAAGGCAAAGGGACATGGTACCAGCGTAGAGTCTCGTGACCAGCTTACATCAGTTGATTTCTGATCAGAACGTGGCGAGCTGTGCACACATTACGTTATAGTTCATAAAATTAATCCAATGTTTATATTTAACAACTGCAATGCTTTAGGGGAAAAAAACTTCCAGCTTCCAAACTATTGTTAAGTGTTTCCAAAAGCTCTAAAAGACGCAGAAAACCTGTATTCTCTACCACAGCGATCGGCTGGTCATCCAAAGCAATGAATTCAGTGACCCTCTCTGTGATCTTCTTGGCCGTAGTGCCATCTCGAGAGAACTTTTCTTTTAAAATTTTCTGATAGCGTAGATTACTTAGGTACAACCTTTAACTGAGCTGTCTGAACAAACTCACTGTATTCTGTTAAATGTTTATTTTTTAGGTGCCGTATTAAATTTGTAGTATTTAAATTAATAGGCAGGCAGTACTCCGCCGCACTGAAGGGGGGCGCACGTGAGCCAGCGGGTACTTGTTGATGTGCTTTTATAGAGGCGAGTGAGACAAGAAGAGCATGGATGGCACAGAGCAAACGCCGTTTACTCTTGCTGCTGTAATTGTAACGTTTTTTCTTATCTTTACGCACCTTACGTGTGTGAGAGTGTGTGTGTGAAGATCGCTGACGAGGTACGAAATAACCAGTAGCCAATTGAATAAGCTCCATTTTGAGTTTGTAAATCAGACATTATAATCACGTTCTGATACAAGCTCTGCTCTCGTTTTATGACTCCTTTGTTTACGACAAAGATCGGGCTTAGGTTTGTGTTCAGAAAAGCTGATACCGATCTGTAAAAAAATGCCGTGATCGGCCCTATTCCGATCTTTGAGATCGGATCGGGACATCCTTAATTATTGACCTTTATTTAATATTGACGTTTGTTAAATTATTGGACAGTACTGTTCCCTGAATGTTTTGTTTTCAGGCATATGTAAAAGATTGACAAATGTTTTTATTTTATGTATTTTTCTAAAAGGTTGTAAAATGTGCAGTTGTGTTTGTTCTAAACAGGTCTTCAATATGTGTTAAAATATTAGTAATTTTTGTTACACTATTATTATGTTCAAATCAAGCACTGTTTAACTTTTGACAATAAAAGTATTTGAAACAAGTTATATGTTAAATCTTCATTTCCATTTATATGTATATAAATGAATACAAATTGTAAAAAAATATCGGCTGATATATCGTTATCGGCCACCCCAAAATCCATATCGCTCGGGCTCTAGTTAATATTAGCCTTTGTTTGCAATTATAGAAGTCAAACGTTTCCTGTAGTCTTTCACCAGGTTTGCACACACTGCAGCAGGGATTGTGGCCCATTCCTCCACACAGATCTTCTCCAGATCAGTCAGGTTTCTGGGCTGTCGCTGAGAAACACAGAGTTTGAGCTCCCTCCAAAGATTTTCCATAGGGTTTAGGTCTGGAGACTGGCTAGGTCACTCCAGAACTTTGATATGCTTCTTACGGAGCCACTCCTTGGTTATCCTGGCTGTGTGATTTGGGTCATTGTCATGTTGGAAGACCCAGCCACGACCCATCTTCAATACTCCAACTGAGGGAAGGAGGTTGTTCCCCAACATCTCGCAATACATGGCCCCGGTCATCCTCTCCTTAATACAGTGCAGTCGTACTGTCCCATGTACAGAAAAACACCCCCAAAACATTATGCTTCCACCCCCATGCTTCACAGTAGGGATAGTGTTTATGGGATGGTACTAATCATTCTTCGTCCTACAAACACGGTGAGTGGAATTAAGACCAAAAAGTTTTTTGGTCTCATCTGACCACAGCACTTTCTCCCATGACTCCTCCTGGATCATCCAAATAGTCATGGGCAAACTTAAGACGGGCCTGGATGTGTGCTGATTTAAGCAGGGGAACCTTCCTTGCCATGCATGACTTTAAACCATGACGTCTTAGTGTATTAGCCACAGTAACCTTGGAAACAGTGGTGCCAGCTCTCTTCAGGTCATTGACCAGCTCCTCCCATGTAGTTCTGGGCAGATTCCTCACCTTTCTTAGGATCACTGATACACCACGAGGTGAGATCTTGCATGGAGCCCCAGTCCGAGGGAGATAGACAGTCATGTTTAGCTTCTTCCATTTTTTAAATAATTGCTCCAACAGTTGATCTTTTTTCACCAAGCTGCTTGGCAATTGCCCCGTAGCCCTTTTCAGTCTTGAGAAGGTTTACAATCTCATCTCTGGTGTTTTTGGACAGCTCTTTGGTCTTAGCCATGTTAGTAGTTGGGAGTCTTACTGATTGTGTGGGGTGGGCAGGTGTCTTTGTGCAGCTATCGACCACAAATAATAAGTGGAGTGGAGGTGGACTTTTTAGAGGCGAACTAACAGGTCTTTGAGGGCCAGAATGTTTGCTGATTGGCAGGTGTTCAAATACTTATTTGCAGCAGTAGCACACAAATAAATTATTAAAAAATCATACATTGTGATTTCCGAATTTTTTCTTTTAGATTATATCTCTCACAGTGGATATGCACCTAAGATGAAAATTTCAAACCCCTCCATGATTTCTAAGTGGGAGAACTTGCAAATTCGCAGGGTGTTCAAATACTTATTTTCGTCATTGTATATTCTTCCATTTGGCCTCATCGGTTGGATTACACCAAAGTTCAAGGGGCCTTAATTGAGCAGCCATATAGTAGTCCTTTAAGCAAGGGAATGCCATACCTCCCATCTCTCTTGGCAGCATCAAGATGGAGTATTTTACCTGGCGCCTTCTTTTATTCCAAACAAATCTGGACATATGAGTGTCCCATTCTCTAAATTGATTAGGGAGAGTCTCTACAGGCAGAGCTGTAAATAAATATAACAATTTTAACTTCCCTTATTCTACTACCCATATCTAAAGGGAGAATGGATCATCTATCCATATCCTTATACACCTTTTTATTTAAGCTACTGACATTTAATGCCCATAGAGTTGACACATCTTTTGATAAGTAGACCCCTAAATATTGTATGTGGGATGAGTGTCAGTTAAAATGTATCAGTTCTTGAGAAGGGCTATAGTTAAATATTAAAGCTTGTGTTTTATGGATATTGAGTGTGTATGCAGAGTAGCTCCCAAATCTTTTTAAAATATTCATCAATATTGGTACTCCTGTGTCACCAAGACATCATCTGCATACCAAGAGATTTTATACTTTATTCAGGGTTGGCACTGGCTCATGAAACCTGTTAGCCATTGTGGCTAAGGGGCTTAAAACTTTCTTAGCCACATAAGGATTTGACTAGCCACAGCTACCTGTGGTGAAGACAGTTAGCCACAGTAGCCTCGCTTTAGCCACAGTTAGCCAATCTTAGCCACAGGCACTTACATATACATCATATCAGAAATCCATTGGTGTAATGGATTTCTGATCATATTTACAGATATTTTATAGACATTTATACTAGTCTTTAGGTAATGTGGTTACCTAAAGACTATACTAC
>BRDA01008170.1:0-28441 GCA_036984385.1 Crenuchus spilurus | reverse complement strand
CCGCAAGTTACATTACTTCGGTCATGTGATGAGGCATGCACATGAGAGCATTGAAGGAAGTGTTATGACTGGACTTGTGGAGGGAGTCTGAAGACAAGGAAGACCAAGAATAACCTGGATGGATAACATCAAGACATGGACTGGATTAACAGGTGCTAGCCTGCTTCAAGCAACCAGAGACAGATGGCATTGGAGAGAAGAGACTCATCTGTGCAGCCTACCATCGCGAAGCGATGACGGCGTATGACATGACATGACATACATAAAAGAATCAGGGGTAAAATTATAAAAATAATAAACAATTATGAAGCTCACTATGACAAACAGAAACACACACACACACACATACACTTACATTGGCAGATGTGCGGGTCTCGAAGGTGTCTGTTGGGGTGTTGGTAATAGAAGGGTCTACAGCCCTCGCAGTGCTGACCCTGTGTGTTGTGCTGGCAGTTATCACACACTCCTCCACTTACGTTCCCAGACGACAGATACATGGCCATGTCAAAGTGACACTCATCAGAGTGGTGATTACACTCACATTCTAATACACACAGAATGAATGTTTACATTAATGTTACTGTTTGATGTATGAATGTTAAACATCCTCAAAATAACATTTTTAAACATGTTGTTTGTGGACAAAACTGTTCAACTGTTTTATATATTTCTATTTTATCACAAGTATCAAGTAGCCACTTCATTAAAACTACCTCTTTGTATATACACTCATTGTCCATTTGATCAGCTCCACTGACCATATAGGTGCAGCTATACAACTACAGACTGTAGTCCATCTGTTTCTCTGCATACTCTGTGGATCACTGTCAGCATGCAGTGACACTGATGTGGTGGTAGCATGTTAGTGTGGTATGTATGGATCAAAGAGTACTGAGTCCACTCACTGTCTACTCTGTGAGACACACCTACATTTTTGGCCCACATTATAGATGTAAAGTCAGAGACAGTAGCTTAAGTTACTGCATAGTTTGTGTTCATCATCTATTCCTTCATTAGTGGTCACAGGATGCTGCTGGCTGGATATTTTTGTTTGGTGGTGCTCTGCTGGGTCTGATCCACTCATACCAGTGCAACATTAACACACCACCACCATGTAAGTGTCACTGCCCTGCTGAGAAAGATCCACCATAATACCTGCTCTGTGGTGGTCCTGATGGGGTCCAGATCTTTGAAGAACAGGTGAAAAGAGGCTAATAAAGTATACAGAGCAACAGATGGACTACACCCTGTAATTGTAGGACTGCAAAGTGCACCTACATGGTCAGTGGAGCTGATAAACTGGACAATGACTGTAGATATAAGGAGGTGATTATAAACAAAATTCCCTTAGCAACACTTTTCTATGGAGATTATACAAGGTGCCAAAACATTATGTGTGTGTGCGAGTCGTACTCTTGCATGCATTGGTGTTTCGGCCCTCTGCTGGTCTCCAGGGAACATCCTTGTAAAACTCTTCACACTCCTCACAGTTCAGTCCCGTAGTGTGATGATTACACATACAGTGACCGTGAACCTGTGTGAGTACACACACACACACACACACACACACACACACAAAATCATACAATGTGCACACACCAGCTGTGATGTTGGTCACTTTAGTCAGCTGGTCAGTTTAGTTGTTCCTCACCATGCCTTCATCTCCTTGCTCAGTGGCTGTGGTTGGTGCACATTTGGAGGCGTGGCCATAACAAAAGCAGTTGCCACGTACAACCATGTCATAGAGAGCGTAGTAGTACTTCTTGTTTACTTCTTCTCCGCTATCCAGAAGGTCATCACCGAGGGTGTGTAACTTCAGCATACGCACACGCAGGTTAGTTATCTTCAGTAGATCTACACAAACACACACACAATTGTTCTTTTGTTGACAATGGCAACAAATGTAGCTACACACAAACACACCCACACACACACACATATATACACACACATACATATATACACACTGTACCAAAGTACTCCAGAGGCTATGTGACTATGTCCATACTCTCAATGGTAATACACATTCAACTGAGGTATACCCCTCATCCCTTTACGAACTAAGATTTCCCTTTACTCTCTGAATCTTTTCATAATGTTATGAACGGTAGATGGTGAAAGACCGCAATTTTATACAGTCTTGGGCTGAGAAACATCTGTCTCTGAACTCACTGACAATTCTCTCAACAAGGCCTGAAGTGGTGAACCACAACTTGTCTTTGCTTTGAAAGACTAAGCCCTTGGTAGATGCTCCATTTATGCTTAGACAAGATGACCTGTTACCAGTTAAACCTTCCAGAACAGTGATACTTGTATTCTTCAGTCTTAATTTAGCCTCTGTCCCAATCTTTTCTGAATGTGTTGCAGGCATCAATTTCTAAAGTTGCTTATATTTAACAAACAAAATTAAGTTAAGCATATAAAACACATAAACATATCTTCTTTGTCATTTTGTCTGTTTAATAAAAGCTCAAGTGAATTAACAAATTACAGATATTAGTGTTTACTGCATTAGAAAGTATCTGAAATTTTCTGTAAATAGGGCGTGCATCTTTTGAGTCATTTTTAAATTTATTTTTCAAATTTCCATGGCAAAATAGTACTATATCTGGGATGTAGACATTGTCCTCTCTGGTTTCTATCACCACCACTGTAATGAAATCTGTACATTTCTCAAAAATACACCAGTTCACATCAAACCAGTGAATGATCAGGTTTACATTACAACCACGGAATTATACAGAAACCCCTCTAATGAGAAAAATGAACAAACACATAAGCACTACACAGGCACAACAGGCACACAGTCCCAAACATCTAGAATCTAGCACCCCGCTGTTTTTTCTGATTTATGATCCAAACGTTTGACCCTGGGTGGGGCCCTGACCGCTAAATTCTCATTTTATTCATGGACCTTCTCTCTATTTCACACATATTCACACACAGATACTCACACACACTTCCACTGATGCATCTAGTGGTGCAGCAAAGGCGAAAAATACTGGGTTTTAAGTGTTTGCATGGTGAAATGCATGGCTACTCACTCTGTATTTGCTGGCTATATGGGTCAGAAATCTTAAACACAGGGTCAAGAGCTCTGAAAATGACCTGTACACACACACACACACACACACACACACAAAGGCATGAGATGACGACAATATGAAGTTGGTATTGATTAAAAATATGTTAAACAGTACAGCAAATGCACTTCAGGTTTCCTTGAATCAGTTAAAATGCATTGAGATATTTGTTTGGGTTCCTCTGTTTGAAGCGAAGCAATAAGTCCAAATCTCACCATTGTACAAAGCAATATGCAAATTATATGTTCTCTGATTTAACATCTTCAACTCAACTAAACATCTTCAACGAACCACTCAAACTCAGGTTTGTTCCTTACATTCAGAAATTCATTATTTTCTTATTATCTGTGTCAGTAGAGTCAGGAGGCAATAGTGGGTACAAACAAAAGTATTTATTATAAGAAAACTCAACTTAAAGAAAACACCGTGAATGAAAAAATTTATGACTGACACCAGACTAGAGACACAAGGGAGCTTAAATAACACACTTAATCAGAGAAAGGAACAACCAGGGCTGGGGGATTCAATGAGACAGGTGCAGAACATTATCAGACAGGATGATGTGATTAGGTTGGAGACACAGAAGGACAACACAAGCACAAAGAAAGTATAAACACTAGCACATGGCCAATGAAAATATACACATGACACGTCAACAAAGACAGGAAGTAGAAGGAGCAGAGGTGGGGCTGTGACATTATCAAAGAGGTTTCCAAATGGGAGGAGTCATATGAAAGCTAATACTCTCTTCTTTCTACTCAAGGTTCTGCCAATTAAAAAATTAGCTTCAAATAATCCATCCAGTCATAAGTTCACCTGGAATAAACATTGAATTAAATTTTTAAATAGCAATGAATAAATGTTGAGTTTTGGTTGCAATCATTTATTGATGTTTGAATAAGTCCCAAATGCACAGAACTGAGCACTTTCTGTCTTGCTGAAGGGCAAACTCTTGTGGCACAAATTTGAGTTGTAAGATGAACCTACATAATGTCCCTTTAGTGCTGTGCAGCCTGAACAAATGTATAAAATCAAAAATACCTTGTTTTCTTGTTTTTTTTTGTCTTCTGCAGTAAACTGTAAATATGTGTTGTTATATTACAAATCTAAAACACATTTTTTGCTCATTTGAAGGTTTTTTTTTTTTTTACAAAAACCATTAATATTTTACATTTACTTCATGCCATTTCTGTACAAAAACCCTAAGATTTGAACATGAAAATTCAGACAGAATTAATTATTTAATACAGAGAAGTTAAGACTCGCAATTACTGTTTTGGTATTTATGTTTTCATGTGACTTTTGTTTTATTTTTGGTTATAAGTGCAGCCTGAAATAGTTCAGTCTGCTGAAATGCTTAAACAAAATGGCATTTGAATTTATTAGCAAATGAGTTAATCTAATACATTTATGGAAGAAAGGACAAAGGGACATCTCCTCAGTAGCTCATCTTGAATAGTGTCTATCTATTAACCCTGACATGCCTTCACGTTTTTACAAATTACACCCATCTAAAAGTATTTTTTTCTGTTCAGCACAAACTCAGCAAAAAGAGTTAGAGTGTCATAAATCTATATGTTGACTAAATCTGTTCTAAACTTAGACTTTCTAAAAACCTATTTTCAGATGTGCTGATATATTGTGAAAAACACACTCTAAACATTTCTAGAAAATACTTTTGAGTCCTGAACTGAATAAACAGAGGTGTTGGCTACACACTGGTCATTACAGTTTTTAGAAATTGTATGTGGTTTTATTTCTAAAACAAACTGATTGTGAGGTGGCACTGTTTTTCACTCATTCACTGGGTCCTAGATTGAATATTTATGGCATATTGTGAGGTGAGGTGTGAGAAGTCTTTGTTTTCGCACATTCCTGGGCTGCTAATCCTCCAATTGCATATGCGGGATTACAACGTCATCACCATATGAATGGTAAATGGCGGGAAAAATGCGCTGCACTCTCAAATGTGTGTCTGTGTATTTTAGCTCCTCTCACAAGAATCTAAAAATATATTTCAATTCAACCTATATATGTATATTTGAAAAGTAGATTCTTTATTGTTCCTGTCGTATGTTTAGTTTTGTTTGTAGGATGAAATCTCGCACAGTTATGTACGTGTTTTTGCTGAATTTTGGTTTTAACTCATCAGTGGAAGTACGACTCCAGATTGTTAATTAAGTTTGAAAATAAGAGTGAGAATATAAACAAATGTGCAAAATTTTGTCGAGAAAATGTTTGGAATCTTGGCAAAATATTACTGTAAATGTATACTATATATACTAAAGTTATACATACTAATGTATAATTAAATTATTATAAATGTTTGAACAATAGTATGTGTGTGTGTGTGAGCAGCTTTGTGTGTTACACACACCTCTCCCTCTGTTGAAGGCTCCATATCAGAGTAGCGTGGGTCACAAACAACATCATCAACATTGATGACTGGACCCTGAGAGACATGTGGGAAGGAGGTGGAGCAATCAGATGAAAAATAGCGATAAACTTTCCAGCTTTGCCCGTAGTCTGCTGATCGCTCAATGACCATAGCTGCAGGTCGAAATGTCTGTAAGCAAAACACATCACATTTGAATATTTTGTCACTCCCCATAAACGTATCAAAAGTTTAATCAAAATCACAAATAGTGACCAACATAGCAATATAGTTTAATAACTGCATAACTGCTACTCCATTTAATCAGGAAAGGAAACATAGTCTTGCAAACAGACAAACACCCCATGATGGCTGAGATAATTTTGATAATTATGAGTCTCATTAGTACTTTTATGCATTTACACCAATTTAGACCAATTACTGGGAGCATATGACACATTACTCTTTTGCAGTAATGCATTCTGAGGGGTATTTCAGGAGCTTTCAGATGCAGAAGTTAGCAAGATAGCTAGAGTCCAACACTGAGGATTGTCCAGTAGGATGTCTTGTTGTTGATTTCCCTTTGGACAGATCTAATTATAGGGTTACGTTACCAGACTTAACCTCAGTAATCAAAACACCTAACCTAATCCTAGTATATATAGTCTAGCACCTATATATAATCATAGTCTAACATCTATACCTAATTCTAACCATAACCATATTTATATATTGTCACTGTTGGAAAAAAAAAGCTTTATATCACCAATCATAAGCCTTAAGGCTTTTAAGAAGAAGGAAAAAATCTTAACTTCTAATGGAAATCTACGCAACTATATAACACTCACATGTATGTTCTACATTCTGCAAACAGCAATAGATTCCTGAAGTAAAGTGTGTGTCTCTGTATGAATGGGTGTCACCTTAAAGGTCATGATGATATGTGTGAAGTGGAATTCAGCCTCCAAGTCCAGTTGAATGGTCACATTTTCCATTCCTGAAAGAAGAAGAAACAAAGGGTTTAGTGTATAATGGACTAGTGAAGCTTTTTACATTATTTAAGAGGTTTTTTTCACATGTTTACATATGTTTACATGTTTTTTTCTCTTATCTCCCTCCCTCATGTATGCTGCTTTTTTCCCCTTACATTCTTTCAAGGTGAGCGCTATAATGGCTGCCCTCCCGGCAATGCTGGGGTCTTCAATTTTGTGTATTTGTTGCAATGACAATAAACCATATCTTATCTTATCTAAATGTTTTCTGATAGGATCTGCAATTTTAATTCTGTATGAATACAGAGTGTATAATTTTCTGTGGAGAGATTTAATCCAGTATGAATAGTGAGTAGTGAGTGTAGTGTTCATAGCCTGATGATAACAACGATAGAGAGAATTTTATCCAGTATGAATCAGTAGTGAGTGTAGTGTTCATAGTCTGATAATAACAACGGTAGAGAGATTTTTATCCAGTGTGAATCAGCAATGAGTGTAGTGTTCAGAGCCTGATAATAACAATGGTACAGAGATTATTATCCAGTGTGAATCAGTAGTGAGTGTAGTGTTCAGAGCCTGATAATAACGATAGACTGAATTTTATCCAGTATGAATCAGTAGTGAGTGTAGTGTTCACAGCCTCATAATAACAATAGTAAAGAGATTTTATCCCGTGTGAATCAGTAGTTAGTGTAGTGTTCAGAGCCTGTTAATAACGATAGACAAAATTTTATCCAGTATGAATCAGTAGTTAAAGTAGGGCTCACAGCCTGATAATAACAATGGTTGAGAGATTTTTATCCAGTATGAATCAGTAGTTAATGTAGTGTTCAGAGCCTGATAATAATGATAGACTGAATTTTATCCAGTATGAATCAGTAGTTAGTGTTCATAGCCTGATAATAACAATGGTAGAGAGATTTCTATCAACTATGAATCAGTAGTGAGTGTAGTCTTCAGAGCCTGATAATAACAAAGGTAGATAGATTTTTATCCAGTATGAATCACTAGTAGTGTAGTGTTCACAAACTGACAATAACAACTACGGAGAGATTTTTATTCAGTGTGAATCTGTGGTGTGTGTAGTGAGAATTGTGGAGAAAACTGTCTTCTGTAACTTGCTAAACCTGGAGCTCTGTCAGTAATAGTATTAATCACACTAAGGCAATATCATGCTAAAAGTCACAGCCGAGTGGCATATTGTTATTGTTTTAAAGTGTATACTGTGGCGTAACACTGACGTGAACTCCAGGGATATGACTTCAAATCATGGTTATCTGTAAGAATCTGAGGAAATGACATACAAGTACATACTTGATCCAGAACAAATCAGCCAATCAAATTACACACAAATTACTTTACACATCACACTCTACTAAAATGAATCTAATTCCAACAGACCTGAAGACAGATATTCTAGTTTTCCACAGACACAGATGTGTGTTGAGTAACTTGGTTTTAATGTGGAAAGTCCTTTGGCTCAATAGACCCTGTCTAACACAGCTGATTTACACGTCTTAGTATTACTTTACCTAAATTAATTCTCCTTGGAAAAAAAAATTCCAAACCCAACACTATCTCATAAACTGAATTAGTAACAGAGTGCCACGCCCATCAATCCAATCCATACAGATGATCACTGTGGAGACTACGTCACTAGGGAAACAGTGAGAAATCTAGTTCCCACGCCCAGCTGGAGTGGACATCCTTTCTGTTACTCTCTCTCTTTCTCTCGTTCCCACCATTTCCTTTCTTTTTCTTGGCTTTTCTCTCTCTCTGCCTGGCCAGTGTCACTCTCCAGGGAACACTGCATTTCCACAGGAAGTGTACTCTAATGGAACAGTCTCAGAATTGAATAATGTTTTATATCTAGTTTTTTCTTATTGGTGTGTAAATGTTAGCCATGTTTGTTTAATTGATTTCCATTTAACTTTCCTTTCATCCAAAATGTATCTGATCAGACATGTTTGGTGTTTGAAGTTAGCTATATTAGTGTTACACTGGAGCTACGAGGCTAAAAGCAGATTAAAGAGAACGAAAAGTGGTAGAGAAAAGGTAGGTTTTTAGGTTAGTTTTAAACACAGGAAGAGAGGGAGATAGTCTAAGAGAGAGAGGCAAGGCATTCCAGAGGGTAGGGGCAGAAACACTGAAGGACCTGCCACCCATAGTGGACAGTCTAAACCTTGGAACAGACAGAAGAGCAGAATCAGAGGACCTAAGTGAGCGTGGAGGAACATAAGGCTGCAAGAGAGCAGAAAGGTAGGATGCAGCTAAACCACGCAATGCCTTATAAGTGAGTATAAGGATTTTGTACCGGATGCGTTCAGAGACAGGTAGCCAGTGAAGCTGATGGAGAGCAGGGGTGATGTGAGCAGATTTTTTAGATATTTAAGTGTGGTCCAACAGTTTTTATAATGTCTTGAACTGGATAATTGTTCTCAGACTGGTCTCAGATCTGGCCATTGACAGGTGTGTGTGCACATGTGCATCTAAAAAAATTAATATCATCTAAAAGTTAATTTATTTCAGCAGTTCAGTTTAAAAAGTGAAACTCATACAGAGTCATTAAACACAAAGTGTCTATTTCAAGTGTTTCTTTCTTTTAATGTTGATGATTATGGTCTACAGCCAATGACAACCCAAAAGTCAATATTACAAAACATTAGAATAGTATATAAGACTAATTCAAAAATTTATTTTTAATACATAAATGTTATTCTACTGAAAAGTATGTACAGTATATGTACTCAATACTTGGTCATGACGCATGAATTACTGCATCAATGTGGCGTGGCGTGGAGGTGATGTTGAAGTGTTATGGAAGCTTTTGGAAGTGGTATGGAAGCCCAGGTTGCTTTGATAGCGGCCTTCAGCTTGTCTGCATGGTTGGGTCTGGTGTCTCTCATCTTCCTCTTGACAATAGCTCATAGATTCTCTGTGGGTTTTAGGTCAGCTGAGTTTGCTGACCAATCAAGCACAGTGACACTGTGGTTATTAAAGCAGGTGTTGGTACTTTTGGCAGTGTGGGCAGATGCCAAGTCCTGCTGGAAAATGAAATCTGCATCTCCATAAAGCTTGTCAGCAGAGAGAAGCATGGAGTGCTTAAAATGTCCTGGTAGACGAATGCGCTGACTTTGGACTTGATATAACACAGTGGACCAACACCAACAGATGACATGGCTCCCCAAACCATCACTGAAAGTAAAATTTGCATTTCATTTGGAAATCAAGGTTCCACAGTCTGGAGGAAGAGTGGAGAGACACACAATCCAAGCTGCTTGAGGTCTAATGTGAAATTTCCACAATCAGTGATGTAAATTAATTAAATTAACTTTTCTATGATATAATCATTGGTTAGGTGCACCTGTAAGTATGAATGTTGAATTTCATATGTAATTAATAGTGTAAAAGATTCTACGCTTATTCTTTTTTAAATCTTGATCTAGACTCAGTCCTGACTTGATTATGGCCAGTCATTGTATTGGACTTTTCTGGAGATTCAACACAGTCTTGACTACAGTCTCATCTCTAAAGTAAATAAGCACATTTCAGGCAAATAACAACTACATTTGGAGTAAAGAGGAGAAAGTGTCTAAATGCACATTTTTGCCAAACTATCAACTCAAGCAGACGTGGACAAACATCTCTCACCATTCTGGGACTGCCACCATGTCTTGAGCCTGTTGGGAGTGAAGGTTGTGACCACATTGTCGATGGTGTGGCTGTTAGGGTGAATGTATTCGTTGTACAATTCCCGTGAGTCACACTCAAAACATCTTCCAGCCTGAAGACGGACAGAGAAGAACATTTATGGGTCAGTGGAGTCTGTGCAACAGATGTGCTGGCCTTGCACTTGTTACACTCTTCTTCTCGCTCAATCACATTCCCATACACACAAACAAACACAAAATGGCAAATACGATTAGAACTTCACCTAAACACACGGCAAAATGTAATGCATACCGGTACAATGGTGCTTGAAAGTTTGTGAGCTCTTTAAAGATGTTTCAGTTATTTATGCAGAAAATTCTAAAGTCTTAAAAGTAGGTAAAGTAAACCCAGTTAAACAAATGAGTCAAAAATATTATACTTGGTCATTTATTTATTAAGGAAAATTATCCAATATGACATATTTGTGAGTGACAAAAGTATGTGAACCTTTAGGAAATTAGCAGTTAATTTGAAGGTGAAATTAGAGTCAGGTGCTTTCAATCAATGGGATGACAATCAGGTGTGAGTGGGCACCCTGTTTTATTTAAAGAACAGGGATCAATCAAAGTCTGCTCTTCACAACACATGTTTGTGAAAATGTATTATGAGACAAACACAGGAGATTTCTGAGGAGCTCATAAAAAGAGTTGTTGATGCTCATCAGGCTAAAAAAGGTTACAAAACCATCTCTTAAGAGTTTGGACTCCACCAATCCACAGTCAGACAGACTGTGTACAAATGGAGGAAATGAACCATTGTTACCCTCCCCAGGAGTGGTCGACCAACAAAGATCACTCCAAGAGCAAAGCATGTAACAGTCTACGAGGTCACAAAGGACTCCAAAGTAACTTCTAAGCAACTAAAGGCCTCTCTCACATTGGCTAATGCTAATGTTAATGAGTCCATCATCAGGAGAACACTGAACAACAATGGTGTGCATGACAGGGTTGCATGGAGAAAGCTATTGCTCTCCAAAAAGAACATTGCTGCTCATCTGCAGTTTGCTAAAGATCATGTGAACAAACCAGAAGACTATTGGAAGAATGTGTTGTGGACGAATGAGACCAAAATAGAACTTTATGGTTTAAATGAAAAGTGTTATGTTTGGAGAAAGGACAACACTGTATTGCAGCTTAAGAATCTTATCTCATCTGTGAAACATATTGGTGGTAGCATCATGGTTTGGGCCTGTTTTGCTGCATCTGAGCCAGGACAGCTTGCCATCATTGATGGATCAATGAATTGTGAATTATATCAGAGAATTCTAAAGGAAAATGTCAGGACATCTGTCCATGAACTGAATCTCAAGAGAAGGTGGGTCATGCTGTAAGGCAACGGCCCTAAGCACACAAGTTGTTCTACCAAAGAATGGTTAAAGAACAGTTACTGTAAACATTTAGTTGCAGTTATTGCTGCAAAGGGGGGTCACACCAGATACTGAAAGCAAAGGTTCACATACTTTTGCCTCTCACAAATGACATATTGGATCATTTTCCTCACTAAATAAATGATGTAAGTTTTTTTGTATTATTTGTTTACCTACCTATTTGTTTCTCTTTTTCTGCTTTTAAGATTAAGATTATTAAGATTAAAATCAACCAATTTAACCAATGTGATTTTCACACAACGGAATTTGACCTCCGCATTTAACCCATTCATGAAGTGAAATACACACACATACACACACACACACACACACACACACTAGTGAACACACTAGGCTGTGAGAATTTGTGCCCGAAGCGGTGGGCAGCCCTTATCCACCAGCGCCTGGGCAGTTAGGGGGTTAGGTGTTAATTTGGGCACTTCAGTCAGGTCCTGTCTGGGGATCGAACCAGTGACAAGACCAGATCCTTACCACTAGGCCATGGCTGTCCCCTTTAGGACTTGTGTGAAAATCCAAAGATGTTTTAGGTCATATTTATGCAGAAAAATGAAGAACATTCTAACAGGTTCAAAACTTTGAAGCACCACTGTATTTACTTTAAATGTGCCCATGAAGAAAACAGATTTTTGCACATTCAATGAATTGCGTTCCTCAATGGCACGTATACCACATTCCAGTTGAGATCAGAGTTTTCTACCCACTCTCTGATCACAAGCCAACGACACACTGAAATTTACAGCTCCACTTTAGCTTCTCACTGGCCTCTCAACACACACAGCAGAAAATGCTGGTCTGTGTGGGCTGCACAGACGTGCTAAAGAGAGTCATGCAGAGGCCTGAGGGGGCTGGGAATATTCTGACCCAAAGATCATCCTCAGAAATCCTCCCAGCACACACTTTACAAAAGGGACAATTGTTGCTGAGACTTTGTCTGCAAACAGATACCATATTGAGTGTTACAAGTCTTCCCATTCATATATCGACCAGTGACTGCTCTCCTCCTCTGGCTACACTCAGTAACTATAAAAGTACAGTTAGTAAAGTGTGGGTGGCCAGTCAGCATAGGTACAAAGTATGAGCAACATAAGAAAACATGAAATTAATGGTCCTGTACCTGCAGGTTGCTGACGACACAGTAGGTCTCGGGCCCATTCAGGCCGCAGGTGGATGACGCTGTGAGTCTATGAGCCCTACCAATCAGCAGGTCTCCAGTGGCTGGATAACAGCTCCCCTCTGTGCATTTATCACCATGGTCAGGAAGGTACTGCGTCAAGACACCTAAACTCAAAGCTAAAGCAGAAAAAAGATTAACATGTGATAAGATGGCATGTGTACATGTCTAGAGGAGTAGCATGCCTTATGTATTATATTTATGTAAGTATCTGTAAGAGAGGAGTAATGGTGGTGTGTCATCATCCCAAACTGCCACAGCACAAATGTTTGGAGGTTCTGTTGTTGGAATGTTAGCAGTGATGCAACTGCATTTCGTTGTCTAGTACTTGTACTTGGGCAATGACAATAAAGTTGAATCTAATCATAGCTTAAGCTGACATGACTCAAGGCTCCAGATTAACACCATCTTGTAGAAAATAAAAACAGCTTTTAGGATGCAGCTTGAACATTCATGTTTAAAGTTTAATGTTTAATAGCCTGGGTGGAGTTTCCATGTTCTTCCCGTGTCTGCGTGAGTTTCCTCCAGAGTCTCCGGTTTCCTCCCACAGTCCAAAAACATGGAGGGCAGGAGAACTGGGTAATCTAAACTGTCCTTGGTGTGAGCTTGAGTGTATCAAGCAATGGATTAGTGCTGTGTCCTGGCTACAGTTAAAGTGTAATGCCCTGCCCGGCACCCAATGAAGGGGTATAAAAACTCACATCGCCCCTGACCAGGATTAAATGGATAAGAAGATGGATGGATGGATGGATCTTTAATAGCAATAATTAATAAAGCATTTTCAATTCTTCAGAACATCTACTTACATGAAAATAAAAGCAACAGAAATGTTTCAAAAACAGATTTGAAAACTTTGGTAAAGTCTGACAAAAATATATAATTTGACTCACGTGATGCATACACATAGCTCCACAATAAAGTGGAAGGAGAGGGGCTTTTACCCTGGATGCCATTGGCATTAATGTACTTTCTGTTGAAGGGTGGGGCTTTTGAATGTTGAGTGTTATGATTGATGCTATTTCATCTGTTTGCAAGACAAGAGAAATAAAGTGGTTTAAATTAGCACTTATTTTGCATGCATGATATTTCACAGTAGACCAGAGGTCTAAAATGAAATCTTCCCAGGCTTTCAGTTTCACTTGCATCAACACTGTGGTAAAAGACAAATCAGCTTGTGAAATGTACTTGAGTTACTCTCTATGCATGTTTTGATTTCCACACACACTTTGAATGCCAGGCAGGAAACCTGCTTTCAATTTCTGAAATGAACATCACATGGGCCTGGTGCATTTATAAACAGAGGTGGAGTAGCCTAGTAAAAGTGTTGAAACGTCAATGAAATAATCACTTGAGTAGATGTGGCTACCAAAAAGCGTGCAGTCAAAAACAATGTTAGGTACTGAGCAACTTATATAGAACTTATAGACAACATAACATCTAGCATCTATCAACAGCAGAACTGTTTATTTTGATGACTTATGATCTATGTATTGATGTTTTCATTGGGGTTCAGGTCTGAGGACTGGTCTGGACTTTTATAGTGGTCTCTTATCCTTTTCTCAACTTTGTTCACTTGTGTAGAAGTAAAATCCTTCAGAATAGTACTTAAGTGCATGGTACTGACTACTAACATCTGTGTTTTTGTGAAATGAGACCATAACTAATAAGAAACAGTCACATAAACTACTCCTCTAGTGACACCAGCACACCACAGCTTAGCAATAAGCAATAATAAACTATTATTAGCCTATATACTAAACTTGCTAATTTACAGAATGCTAGGTTGAGAATATAAACGTTAAAACTTACTTATAAAGGTGGCAGTCTGTAATATCCACATTGTTGTTATAGCTGTAGTCTCCTGCATTCATTAAAAAATTTGTGTAGATGAGCTGAAGACACCCAAGTGCCAAGACACCCAAATCAGAGGAGATGTCACTCCGTTTATAAGGACACTGTAGTAGAGCCGTCCATCCGCAGTACACAACTGCAAGCCCTGCTCCTCAGAACCCAGCAGAACTCCTCTGACTGTGGGCGGGGCTGGTGTAGTGTCAGTTCTGCTGTTTAAACTCTACAGGCCTGTGAACATGAACCCATAAACAGTGTCCGGCCTCGCTCTGTTTACAACATCCGTTCACATACAAATAAACGAAACAAGGCGGAGACGCACATTTCTTTGAACAGTTATAAGAGAACACAGCTGTAAAAAACAGCTTTTTATATATTCTGATATGCTATTATTTTGAAATACAATATCATTATTTAGAGTTATAAGCGGATACGAGAAATATTACTTCTGATTTGCTGGGAGGAGCCCATGTTTTTAACTCTATAGAGGAGCCTTTAATTCTATGAAGTAGTTCCGGTCATGTATAATCACCGTCATATCAATGGTCTGAACGAATATCATACATCCGTTGATTGACAACATAGAGTGGCTTTACAATAGTCAGTAACACATTTACAAAAATTTACGATTTTGTAGTACTGAGGCTACACATCCACTGTAAATAAAAATAGTGTGTGGCCACGAGATAGTTAAGGCATTGCCACAACTTACTAACATACACATTTAAAAAAAAAAATATGCAGGATATCACAGTAATGGGTCTGTAATTTTGTTATTTTTACATGTTGTATACATTATGTTTTTGTTGTTGTTTGTTTGTTGATTTTTTGTATAAATAATTTTGCAGCATAATTTCATATAATGAGATATGTTGTTGGCAATTAGCTGGTACACAGGGGCATAGCACCAAATTCTGTGCTCTAAGCACAAGCAGTTCCCAGCCCTCCCCTATTATTAAATATTATTTCCTTTAATATTTAATAGAAAAGAAAATTCCAGACTCTTCAAGGGCCCCCTTCTAGTTCCATTTTTCCCACCATGATGCCCCTACCCGTACATATTATCACATTATTTTGAAATATTTTTCAAATAATGAGTTAGTTTCTATTATTACTAATTATAATAATTATTACTAATTATTCATTCATTCATTCATTCATTATCACACCCGCTTAATCCTTATCAGGGTCATGGTTAGTCCCCTACCCCCTCACAGGGCGCAGGGCAGGGCATTACACTATTCAACTAAGCCCAGGACATGGCGCCAGTCCATTGCTGGGTGAACACACACGCACACGCACACACACACACATACACATACACATACATACACAAACATGGACATTTTTAGAGTAGCCAATTCACCTGACCTCCATGTTTTTGGACTGTGGGAGGAAACCGGAGACCCCGGAGGAAACCCACGCAGACACGGGGAGAACTTGGAAACTCCGCTCAGATGTGGACTCGAACCCAAGACCTCAGCGCTGAGAGGCGAATGTGCTATTATTACTAATTATGTAAGGAATAATATATGTATTTATGTGTACAAAAAAAAAAAAAAACAACCATGAGGAGTAACCTAAAAATCACAAAATTGTGCATGTATTGGTCATGGTTTTCAAGGACATAAACCTTCGGCTGTTATCTGTTAAAGCTTAAAGAGAGAAAGAAATTAACATACACCACGACTAGAAATTTATACTTTTAAAATGACTGAGGAAGCTGACCAAATGAGACATATGATACAATGAATGTAATATTTAGAACTCATTATATTGCTCAAGAACTTTTGATTATCTGCTCAACTTTTTGGTACAGCAAATGAGTCACTATATCTTAACCCGATTTTGTCATCTCTACCAATTGGTGGAGGTATGTTAGGCAAAAAAATATCATCTAGATGTCACTAGAAATGCAACGTTTATTGTGTCTCAATGAAAACCAGCAATGCTTCATAGCCATAACACAAGAAATAAACTGGCTCAAAAGCCCAAAATAATTGGTGCTATTTATTAATTTAGCTAGTTAGTTAGTTAGCATTAGAGCTTATGTTCAGATTATATTTACAGTTATGTGTAACATTTCTGTGCATTTTTAGGCTTTATATTATACTACTACTATCTAATGTTATGCTTTGTTGCAGGACTGAATGAGACATGTTTGAGAGTGAGACAGATGATTCAGAAAAAGAAAGCCCTGATGATGGCAGCGGAAGAAGTAACAGAAGAGCTGAAGCACATGCAACAGTAGGGGGTAGAAACACTGAGAGAGAAGGGAATTTGCGAGATAGAGAGTAATGGAAAAGATAAAAATGCCAAAAAGCAGAAAAAGCAAGCATCCATGAAGATGAAGGAGGTACAGGAGGAGATCCTGAAAGATGAAAGAAAGATGCTGGAAAAATTGACAAAAATGAGAGAAGACATAGAAGAATTCTAGACTAGAAAAGATGAAGATTGAGGTTTTTGCAACAAAAAAAAAGCTGAAAAGGAAAATGATGAGTGGAGAAAGAATGAAGGATTGCAATAGATGAGGCATGATGAAGCATTGAGAAAAAGAAAATAAAGATTGAGGTAAGGAGGAATAAGGCAATTAAACAAGGTATTGAAAGATGAGAAAGCAGATGATGATATCTGAGTGAGAAGAGAACAAGAGAAAAAGGAGGGAGTAAGATCTGTTGAAAAACGAAGATGTACTGATAGCACAGATATGAGCTTGAGAAAGAACAGGCCAAAGTATTGATGGACAGATCAATGGAGGAGGAGGAGGAGATGAGGAGAAATACTTCATCAGGACAGAGTGTTTCATAAACATACTGAGGACTCAAGAATCTGTCCTAGTGCTGTAAAGATTGGATCAAGAATCTTTTATTCCTTAACAATCCTTTCTAGATTCTGTTCTTGCTCTGCAAGGGACTGTTTGAATCTGGTTGATAGTCTCAGGCCATTTATTCATCACCAAGAAATTAAAGCAAAGGAAATGAGAGATCACTGAGCTTGAAAAAGGAGTTTCAACTGAGAAAGTGAAAGTATGAAAAAAATTAAAGAATACAATCCTTCTCTAAAAGACCTGTTCAACCACCCAAGCAAACAAATAAATAAATAATGGATTATTGTGTTGTGTTGTATTTGAACAGCCTCAAAAATGGATTGCTAAAATCATTACCTCCCAAACCAACAGACCATTATTCAAATAGAGCAATTTCCACTAATTGGGAAATCTGTTAATTTAGTGTTTCTGTAAAAAACAGATAAGTGAAATTGTATTTTCCTAAAAAGTAAAAAAGAAAATTTAGTCTAAAATCATTTAGACAGTTTTTTTTTTAATCCTGAAAAAATCGCATAATGAAAAAATGACAGAAAGCATGAAAAAGAGAGGGAAATAAACCTGCATGATGATTTAAAAGTGTGGGATAATAGATGGATGGATGGTAAACGTAAAAGTGCTGTAAATTTAAAGCAGTGGTTATATTTGTGGTGGTAAATATTTTAATATTTCTAAATATTCCACATTTCAATGACATTATTCAAAATGTTTACTGGAACTTAGATATAAAATTGAAGAATGATTAATATGCATCAGTGAACTTGTTTGATAATAAAACATTGCTTTTAAAGGAGCATATGTAAAACATATTTTCTTGTGCTTTTGTAACAAAGTGCCAGGGAGACACAGGAGGATCCGAGACACAGAGCTTTATTGAACATAACATTAAACGACCCAGCACACAGGGATGGAAGTCCATCCTGTAGACCAGGTCCTGCGGACACTGGAGTACCCATAAACTTCTGGCAGTGGCGGTGACATGGAGAGAGGCCTGACAGAGACTGACTACAACAAAAGAGGTTTGACAATAGGAGAAGCAGACTTCAACCTAGCGGTTAGCATGACTGACTCCAACCTAGATTATAAGTGAAGCTGACTTCAACGTAGCGGTGGGCATAGCTGACTCCAACCTGGACTAATTGTGAAGCAGACTTCAACCTGGACTATGTGTGTGTATGAGGTAGGAGATAGGGCTAGAGGCCTGAGGGCTTGAGTGGACCTTGACTTGAGTGGACCTTGACTTGAGTAGACCTTGACTTGAGTAGACCTTGACTTGAGTAGACCTTGACTTGAGGACTGCAATGATGAGTAGACTAGAAAACCCTCCAGCAGTGGCTGAACATTGTGAGGTTACGTTAATGTCCCACACTCTCACGAGTGAGTTGCCTGCTTAAATGCACCTGCTAATTGGCTAATGATCAGCTTCAGGTGAGTGCACTTACACTGACTGAAGAGGGAACAGTGGCTCCTAACAGTTTTATTTTATTTTTTTATTTATGTATATATTATTATCTCATCAAAGTGGTAACACTAAGCTGATTACAAAAAACATTTATGCAAAACTTTGGTCGATTTATCATAACAGGACAAATCTTCAGCTCTGGTCTGAGTATAGCTCAAATGACCTTGCTTTTTCTTACAACCCCTTGATCAAGGTCATTGTTTTGTTGCTTTTCCACATATTTGCATGTTTTAGTGCATTTATTATTTATTTACTAATTATAAAATATGGGGGTCATTTAAATGTTCAATTACAGACATGTCTAACTCCAGTGCTGGAGGGCCAGATTCCTGCTCAGTATGGTGATTGACCTGCTCTGACACTACAATTAAACATGCTCATTATCTGCTGAAATGAATTAGGTGTGTTTAATCGTAAATATCACCAAACTGCAGGAATCTGGCCCTCCAGTCAGGACTGGAGTTGGACTCCCTTGGTTAAATGCGTAATGTGACGTCATTGTAGATCCTTGGACTTACCATTTTAGGAAACATGGAGTCAGATGAATGGGGCTAAAGAAAAAAGATGAACACAATAGTCAATAGCCATATTTAGCATGAACATAATACATTATAAACATCTTATATTACGAAAAAATATTTTTCGCATGTCTGTGTAATCTGTGAAAGTCTGTTCTGTGTTTTGCTCCTGCCATTGCTTCTCTGCTTTGGGAGGGCGCATTTCGGTGGGATATGCAGGAGTTTCAGACTAAGGAGTAAGTTTTTGTTTTATATATGTAAAAAAAAATACTGTTTATTGTAAAGTGTAACACCAGTGACTATTACACTATAAAGGCATTCAATAAGCATCAATGAATGTAAAGACGTATTATAATATCAGAGGTTTCATGTTAAAATTCATTAACATTAACATTTGAGTCTGTGTCTGTGTGCGTGTGTCTACTAGTCTGTGATGAGCCATCCATTTACATGCCTCTAAGTTTAATTATTGTCAAAATAATTCAGAATTTTTGCTTATTTTTACTCAAAAATGAGGTATAATTATGTGTAAATGAGGTCTATTGACTGTGCATTCCAAACATAAGTGTAACATTGGTGAAAATGAGCTGGAATGAAGTTGACTGAAAAGGTGAAACACAGAATTTGGTGATAATTTTATGCTACATGCTTTAACAGTTTATTAATATTAAAATAATATTTATTCATGTATTAATATTTTATTAATGATTAATATTAATTTTATGTTATTTTTCATAATAATGTTTAATAGTACATTATTAATAGTAACTAGTAATTATTAATAAAATACATTTGTTAATATTTATTAATAATTAATAACAATAAAAAATTATGTTCAAGCACCCAAAAAACAGTATATACTGAATATAATGTGTTATTATTATTATAATAGTGTTATCTTCATTATAGATGTCAAAAAGTATTTGGAGCTCCCAGTGTTTTCTTTTACGTGGAAACTGGGTCCAAATGGCTCTTTGAGTGTTAAAGGTTGACAACCCCTGCTCTAGAAGCACATTGATATTCCTTACTGTGGCGTTTCTACTGATGGCAGCAATCATGGAGCAGTGAAAATATTCCTTCTGCTCAGTCAGCATTTTAATTCGAAGAACAGTGGTGTGCAAAGTAAATTACTTGAAATTCAAAGAACTCCAACAAAATGATATTAAAATTATACATTTCCATGACATTCAGCCTAGTATACAACTTTTTTGAAATATCTTTGCATTTAAACATGTGATACATTATGTTTTCTACCCGTGTCTGCATGGGTTTCCTCCGGGTGCTCCAGTTTCCTCCCACAATCCAAAAACACATGTAGGTAGGTGGATTGGCGACTTAAATTTGTAACATAGGTGTGAATGTGTGAGTGTGTCAGCCTGGAGAGGGTGTGTTCCTGCCTTGCACCCAGGGGTTCAGGGTAGCCTCCGGACCGACCGCCACCCTGAACTGGATAAAAGTTACAGAGCTTTTAAATGAATGAAAAAATACTTCAGAACTCAATGGCTCATGTGAGACAGAGAGGGTAAGAGAGAAAGAAAGAGAGAGAGAGAGAGAGAGAGATGCAAGAAAACCAAATGTTTGAGACTTATGCCGTATAATTCAGTATTCAAAAGCCATATTGTAAAGTAGTATGGCCTTCCTTCTTTCTTCAACTCTATCTATGGTCCTATTAAATTCTTCAACTTCATAAAACTGACATGGCTACTTAAATGTAATTAAAGTTGTAATCAGTAATGATAATTTAATAGATATTTTTATTACATTATGTAAAAACATATGTTCTCTACTCTTACCTGTGATGATAAACAGGATCACAGAGGAAGACCTTCTCAGCCTACTCCAAGGAGACACTTTATATTACAGACAGGCCATATGTGATGGAATGAGGAAACCACTTTGAAGGCTTTCCATCGATTACACCCAATGGGAAAATGAAGTCACAGAAACAAATTATATATGGGAAGTGACTGTTTCCTTTACATTAAATACATGCATTAGAGATAAAGTTCCAATAAATGAACTGCATAGTAAAATGGTAAATTTGTTAATATTCCTAACAGAGGCCCATGTAAATCTGTCGAGAAAATCTGAATGTCAAAATACCAATGTTTCTCAGCTCCTGGTGACTGCACAATGAATTCTACTAGCCTCTTTTCATCTACACTGCGTGTCAGTGAGAGCCTGTATGTGAACTGGAACTTTTTCAGTGATGGCATAGTCTCTCAAAACTTTGTATAATGGCTGGAGTGTTCCCTTTAGCAATTTTCTGGCCTCCAGAAAAAGCAATAGTAATATTTCTTTAGATAAGCTAATTATAAATAAATATTCAGGGGCAGCTGTGGCCTAATGGCTACAGAATTAGGCTTGGGATCAGAAGGTGATTGCTTCCTCCCTCAACATCCATGGCTGAGGGGCACTTTGAACAAGGAACCTAACCCCCAACTACTCCACAAGTGTCAGGGATGGCTGCACACTGCTCCAGGTGTGTGTTCACATTTCATTGTATGTTGCAGATGACCAGTAAATGCACGCTTATGAGGTATTCACCACAATATCATGTCCAGCCTTCTCAGTCCAGCTAGCAGGATCAATTTGGGTTTTAAATACAGTTAGAAGGGGTGAGGGTGTCAAAAGGGAGACAGAGAGGTGTGAAAGTATTTTTGAAAGTGGACAGTGGGGGACCTGACCATACCATGGTCCCCCGATCAAATGCAGATAAGAAGGTGCTGAAACCCTACTGTGGGGTTTCTACAAACAAATGGACACACATTTGCAAAAAAGAAGGAAGAACCAGAAAGACAAAGTAGTGTGGAGATCCCAAGTGTTGACTGAATCTGAAAAGATAAACAGTTTCTCAAAGATGTACAGTTTCTTTCAGAATGTAGCCAAAATGTAATTATATTAAATGAATATGGCAAATATCTCTGGACCTAAATATGGCTCGATACTCTTCATCACCAAACCCAGACTAATACATTTTGTACTAGGAGTTTCAAAAAACATCAGCTTTCTCAGGAGTGGCTTAAAAAAAAAAAAAAACTTATTATTATACAGATCTACATTTGGACCACATGCAAATTTGTTTATTTTATAAACACTAACTGGAAAGTTGGCAATTATGCTGCTTTGTCCATGTTTCCATGTAGGAACAACATACATGTCTTCTATGTAAATGTCTTTGCCTTACAGAGAAAAACAATAACATACAAAAAAGTGATACAGTAACAGTTGTATTCAGTTTCACTTTAGAATTATAATTAATGTTCTAGGTAAAATTTATTGTCAAAAGTATTAAGTCTTACACTAATAATATGATACCTAGTTGGACTGCTGGTTTTAAACAAGTAAGCTAAAGTTAGGATAACAGTTTGTTTTGAAGCACGATGTTATAAATGAACAGATAACTTTTAATGTCTTGTAGACTAAGTAATGTTAAGCTATCACACACACTCTAGTTTAGTTTTCTGTACTGTTTCATTCAAAGCCAGGAATGTTTGTGACATTAAATATACACAACTATATTCACGTTATTTACTCACACTCTGAGTGTTATCCATGACTTTCTTATATGCTAAACTGCATATATGATTCCTATTTGCTAAGGGCAGTGTCGCAAAAACACGGGGACCTTAAACTGCGGTCCTAAAACTCCAGTCCTAAAACGTCTGGCTCTGGTACTGCAGCCAGACCCTACTCCTTTAATCAGCATTTTGACAGAAGTCCTTCCATTAGACTGTAAAGCATCATTACTGCTGTCAGTGGAAATTTAATATAACAGAGAAAAGCTCACAGTGGAAGCTTTATTAAAATAGGCAGGAGTAAAAAACTAAAAGTAAGTTGCCTTATTAAGGTATAAAAAAACTACAAATTATGTTTTACCTATCAATGAATGCAAATGTAAATAATGATATTTAGTCCAATCCTTTTTTGTAATATACCATGCATATGTCAGTTTTTTTATTAAAATAAATAAATAAAGTCCTCTCAAAACAAATGACTGAATAACAACTTTGTATCAAAGTTATTAAAACACACTGAAATGTGATAAATGCTGACATGACTGAGTGAAAACATTACTTATATCCACTACAGGATGTCAAAGTTAATGTATGTGGTGGTTCAAGTAAATACTACTATCTGATAAAGGCTGAAGTTCACATTTAAGTGCAAACATAGTGTTTTCTGTTATAAAGTTTAAAGACAAACCTACACTGGTGTATCTGCTATGCCACTTAATCTTGTGTATTGACTCAGCTCAGTTATAAAGTGTTTATACAGAGAAAGGTGGGATTAAACTCACCACTGGCTCCAGTGTTGAGTTACCATTCAGCGGCCATGAACAGAAGCGTTAGGACTGATGGTGACCACATGTCCAGCACAGCGAAAACAACTGACTGTGTCTGCTGGTGTCTTACACATATTTTAGGAAATAAAGAGTCACAGCTGATGCCTGTGATGACTGCTTCCTTCCCCTCAAAAAGTGCAAACATAGTGTTTTCTCTCAAAGTTTAAAGACAAGCTTACACTGGGGTATCTGCTATGCCACTTAATCCCAATGAAAAGGAAAGAAAAGGAAGACTTTCTTTCACTTTCACTTAAACTGTGTTGGTATCCACACTCAGCCTCCGAGTGTCGACTCTGTGTCTCACGTAAACAAACTCTCCAGCCCTTGATACATGTGGAGATTTCTGTCCACATCTGTCTTCATAATACATGACAGGACACATATAGGTGCTCATACGTTTCATGCTCATATTTTTCAGTTGGCCAACATTTCTAAAAAATCTTTTTTTTTTGTATTGGTCTAATATTTAAATTTTTTGAGATTCATTAATTGCCAGTTAAAATCATAAAAACTAAAAGAGATAAACATTTGAAATGTATCAGTCTGTGTGTAATGAATGAATAGAAAAATAATTTTCTTCAGTTGCAAATTATTTCTCTGCAGAGCTAGGTTTGTTTAAAAGTAAGGCTTTTACAAATGCTCTAAAGCCATGGCCAAATGTTTTGAGAATGGCACAAATTTTGGTTTTCACTTTACTTTAGACAGTGCCAAACAGTTTGATGAGGCTTCGGAGAAAATAACTTTACCCCAGTCTTCTGCAGTTCAATCCCTATTATATCTATAGTTATTTTCTCTGATGAAGCCCCCTACAGACTGTTTGGGACATCTGGAAAATGTTTGTCCAAAAAACATGAGCACTACCATGAGTCCTGTCATGCCAACAGCAAAGCATCCTGAGACCATTCATGTGAGGGGTTGCTTCTCATCCACAGGAGTGGCTTCACTCCAAATTTAGCCTAAGAACATTGCCATAAATAAGTGATGGTATCAAAAGCTCATCCAAGAGCAGCTTCTCCCAACATTCCAGGAGAGATTTAAAGATGAAAAGTGCTATTTCAAGCATGATGGAGCACCATGTCACAATGCAAAAGTGATAACTAAGTGGCTTAGTCAACAAAACATTTAAATTATTTGGTCCATAGCCAAAAAAACTCCCCAGATCTCAATTCCATTGAAAACCTGTGGTCCATCCACAACAAGAGGGTCGACAAACAAAAACCCAGAAACTCTGATCAACTACAAGTACTAATTAGACAAGAATGGGTTGCCATCACTTAAGATTTTTCCCAGACACTGATTTTCAGCATGCTGAGGTGAACTGCAGAAGTCTTAAAGAAAAAGTGTCAGCACTGTAAGTATTAAGTCTTTGTTTAAACTGGATGTATTTGTCAATAAAAAGTTAAACAATGTAGGGAATGCTTATAATTGTGCTACATTATACCATATAAACATCTGACAAAAGGCTCTGAAAAAGCTAAGGCAGCAAACCATTCTCAAAATGTTTGACCACGACTGTAGTATTTTAGAGGCAGGATGGATTGTTAAAGCTCATTTAAAAATGATTCAACCCCGTACATCATAGTGCTGATTTGAAAACTAAATGCTAATCTGTGCAACCTAAGGTTAGCTTAAAACATGATTAACCCATCTGAAACTCAATGATTGTTCATTTGTTTCAAATGCGATTTGTTTATACAAGAGTGAGTCAAAAATCATCTGCACTTAAGTTATATTAAAACTTCTGTTGGCTTTAATGCCTCATCAACACTTTCTAAAGTAGGTGTCTGTCTCCATAATAATGGCTGTGCAGGTTTGAAATGTCAGTTCATTTCAACGTATTTCGTCATGAAGAAGTGTGTTCGAATGAATAGAAAAGTAAGGTTGCACAAGTATCAGCCATAAAGAAGACGCCTGTCCACGTCCACTACGAACGCCAACACTGAGCATGCACTTGAACTCATTATGTTGGATAGATGAGTGACAGTGCATAACATTAAAAATCAGCCATGGCTCTGTGTCTGCAATAATCCACTACAGCTTTGAGCTTCAGAGTTTGTGTAAAATGGGTACCAAAACAACTAATGAAAGAGCACAAATACATCTGCAAACAAAATTTGGACCAATGCTCTATTCAAAGTGGTTGTGTTGTTCCATGTCAAAGCACATCCTCAGAACATTGCCTATATTGTTGACAGTCTATAAAACATCCTTCCTGTAGTCCTGATCTTGCCCCATCACCTGAAAAAACCCATTAGAGGCCAGAGATTCATGTCTGATGAAGAGCTGAAGATGTTTTAATAAGGGAATATGAAAGCTTCTTGATATATGGACAAAGTGTATTGAAAAGCAGGGAGATTACGTCAAATAATAATCCCTACTAACAATTTTTGGTTATTAGAACATTTTCTGAACATTATATGTTACAAAATTGGTTCTTAAAACATTTAATCTGTCACGTTCTATAGAATCAAATCAAATAAAATCTAATTTATTTATAAAGTGCTTTTTTACAACTGATGTCACAAAGCAGCTTTACAGGGTCAATAATAACAAACACCAAATCATTAATCCCTAATCCCTGGTGAGCAAGCCAATGGCGACAGTGGCAAGGAAAAACTCCCTCAGAGCTGAAGGATGAAACCTTGGGAGGAACCAGACTCACATGGGGGGCCCATCCTCCTCTGGTCTACTAATTCTAAGTTTGTGATAAATCATAATCATGTGATGTTGTTGTAATGTTCAGGTGAACTGATATGGTGACAGTAGTGGGATAGAAATGATGATGATAATGGTAGCAATGATAACAGCCAGAAAGTCCATATGAACTCCAATGTGGGCAGTAGAGAAGGGCATCTGGAGCAGGTCACAGTAGTTGGTTGTTGGTGTGCAGCTGATCCACGGAAGCATCATCCAGAGAATAGTGATCAATCTTCCATCAGCCCTGGACCGGACCAGTGGGCAATCACTCACTCGGAAAAAGACAAAGATGGAATTAGTTCTGTTTGGATTTATAGAGCACAGGAATTATGAGACATATCAGAGCGTGGCTATTGACTCCGGCGAAACTATCTAGAATAGCCTACTTAAAAGGAGAGAGCCAGAAAGTAAACAGGCATGGGAGCTCCCCAAGACACTGGTATCCCTCTGCTCACCGTCAACAAACCTGAGTGATCGTTTGAGCAGCAATATGACAGCCCCAGCATCTCAGTCCACTATAAATCCCTATGTCAGTGCACCCCTGGATCTACAACCTTTCTATAATGTAAAGTATTAATTACCAAAAGCTAAACTAAACAGATATATTTTCAGCCTAGACTTAAAGGTTGAGACTGTGACTAAGTCCCGAACACTGTCTGGGAGGTTATTCCAAAGATGAGGGGCCATATAAGAGAAGGCTGATCCCCCTGATGATGATTTCTGATTTCTGGGAACTAACAAGAAGCCAGCATTCTGTGATCTAAGTAAACGAGATGGTTCATAATAGGAAATAAGGTCTTGTAAATACTCTGGGGCAAGACCATGTAGGGCTTTATACATTCAGTAAGATAATTTTATATTCAATTCGGTATTTAACTGGAAGCCAGTGTAGTGCTGATAGAACTGTCCTAATATGATCAAATTTTCTGGTTTTAGTAAAAACCCTGGCTGCTGCAAGTTCCTGCTTGAGCATCCTGATAATAGTGCATTACAGTAATCTAACCTAGAAGTAATGAATGCATGTACCAATTTTTCTGCATCCTGTAGGCATAAGGCATTTCTTAACTTGGAAATATGGAGATATAAAAAAGCTGTTCGGTAGTTTTAGTTATGTGTTGGTCAAATGATAAATCTGAGTCAATTATGACACCAAGATTTTTTCCTACTGAGTCAGGTGTAACAGTTAAGTTAAGTTAAGATTTAAACTTAAGCCTGACAATTTATTTCTCATGGTCTTTGGGCCTAGAAGAAGGACCTCCGTTTTGTCACTATTTAAGAGAAGGAAGTTACATGACATCCAGCATTTCACATCTTTTACACAGTCCTCCATTTTCTTTAATCTAATCTTGTCGTCAGGTTTAGCTGATATATAAAGTTGTGTATCATCTGCATAACAGTGGAAATTAATGTTTACTTATAATGTGGCCTAATGGAAGCATATATAGTATGAATAATAAAGGTCCTAAGATAGATCCTTGTGGAATTCCATATCTCACTTTTGTACTGTGGGACGATACATCATTAACATTTCCAAACTGGTAACATTCTGTTAGAAAAGATTTAAACCACATTAGGGCTGTTCTTGTGATTCCAACCATGTTCTCCAATCTTTTTAGGAGAATATTTATCAAAAGCTGCACTTAGATCAAGTAAAACTAATAAGGATACACAGACTTGATCAGAGGCAAGAAGAAGATCATTTGTTATCTTAATAAGAGCTGTCTCAGTGCTATGATGGGGTCTAAATCCAGATTGGAACTTTTCAAAAATTGGGTTTTTATGCAAATATGAGCAAAGTTGTTTGGAATGCTCGTTAGCTGAATCATTTATCTCTGCAACTACTGGCTCTGACAGAAACTTGGAACAAACCAGAAAATACTGCTACACTGGCGGCACTATCAAATAATTATTCCATCAGCCACACCCCTCACCCGTCCGGACGAGGTGGAGGCACAGGCTTGCTAATTGCTAACGGCTTACAATATACCACTCTACTACCCTCAACCACATATACCTCTTTTGAATATCC
>BRDA01008167.1:19532-34805 GCA_036984385.1 Crenuchus spilurus | reverse complement strand
AAAATATTGACATTTGCCATCTCCACATCATTGCATTCAGTTTTTATTCACAATTTGTTTAGTGTCCCAACTTTTTGGGAATCCGGTTTGTATTTCTGATTCTGAGCTACCCTGAGCCAATGCAACAATTTTGTTCTAATGTGCACTGTACAGTGTAAATTTGAATGACAATAAAGATGGTCTATGTCTATGTTTAGTATATCTAGGTGATGTAATCTTGGGCTTTCTACTGCATAAGTCTCAGTCAAGGTGCCTGGTGGTCTCAGAAACCTGTTTTCTTGAACTGCACTGTTCTGTATGATAAGGTGGGAGCTGAAAAATACAAGATACTACAAGATGGGGCCAACCAAGCACCGTAGTCTTGGTGCTTGATCTCTCTATGGAGGTAGAGGAGTGCTAGATTGGGAGTCGATGGGCAGTTAAGGGCAACAATCTGCAGGTCATACTGTAGGCACCTTAGGAGAACAAGTATCTCCTGTCATTTCTTTGCAGAGATCCATCTCTCATACAACACACAAATACCTCCAGTTTCATATTACATCCTCTTCCCATGCTATTATTGTAAAAGTACTTTAGTACCTGGTGGAATTAGAGAAATGTAGTGTAAGAGAGATCCTGGATCTCTACTAAGGATGTCTTCTATAGTCAGTGAGTGCAATGCTCAGCTCTGTACTGCCCACGGCTGAGGCCGGGCTCTTTATGTTTCTGGAACTGTGCCTTAGGGAACCAAAACAGATCCGATGAGTAATGACACCTGCTGGTCATTACCAGACTCATTATCAGTAATAATTCATTGTGCTCACACAGCTACCTCTGGAGGTTTCATTCCAGAGATAGGTGTGTTAAGAGCATGTAACAGAGTGCACGTTATAGAGAAGCGAGTGAAATTTTATTAATGAATATAAAACATGAGTATTTTTTGAATTAATTATGAACACAAATGAACGTCATAACATTCTAATTTTCGGAGGTACACTAGTCGTCTTGTAGCCCAGTAAGACAGGTTGTGAATGGAGACAAGGTTGACTCTTTAAAAGGTTGAGTGCCGATACGTTACACATTTTCCAGAAATTGCTGTCTTGTGATTAGAGACTCAAGGCTCTAACCGTTATTTTTAAATCTGCTTTCTTCATTCTTGCCATCTTTGCTCATTTCAGCACATAACCTGAAATACCGGCTTGAACAGGAAAACTAAAACTGAACTTGTCAGCTAAAAGTTGCCATGAAATCATATTTACATTTACCCCAGATGTCGAAAATCAAATCAAGACATAGTAGTCCAAATTTTGCTTCTTTCGTTTAGAACAGGAGCTGTGCGTATGAAATGATTCCAGAGTTACTGTATGATTTCACAATTCATCTTGTAGGACTACTTGGTCACACTTCCACAGTTAAAAGCACTGAAATACAGATGGGTTTATATATTTGTAATTACTACAACTCGAGAAAAAAAAAAAACATTAAAAACACTGCATGTTTGTAGGACTGGTACATCAGATTAAGAAAAAAAAGCATTTTATTGAACAAAGCACGAGGGCCGTCAGACTGCACCTGACTATTCAATGAATCCACAAATGTTAAAACAAATGAAAGTGACAGTTTTTTTACACACCTATTTTCACATGCATCACTAGTCTAAGTAGAACATGATTGTTGTGTCTTGCTGCAAGGCAAAAAAGATCAAATTCAAAAATATATAAAAAAAATATTTCAATAACAATAGAATTCAAATATCATCTTTGGAAATCTTGGGGACAGCTTTAACACCATTTACATCCTTCAATCCTAAAATCTCAGCTCATCCAACATTTAACCAAATATCTTAATGAAAAACAAACATGAAACGAGTTTGTAGAAACGCAGCGTAGCATATTGCATTTATATTTAAACTCTGATCTTGAGAAACAAAATGGTTCAGATTTAAATCAAAGTGAAAGTCATGTATTAAAGAACTGCAACTTTAAAGTATTATGCATCAAATATGAGTGATTTCTCTTTGATTATTGAAAACATTACATTTGTCCACTGGAATGGAGTCTTAACTGCAAATAATAGCCAATTAAATCACCTTGCACTTACTGTCAGCAATACTAGTGTGCAAAGCAGAGCATATCACAATGTACTGATACCCTCACACAGTGCTGTTACAGGTCTGCTTAACTGTAACTCTGAAAGTATCTTTCCAATATATGTTATAGGGTTCAGTACATTCACAGTAAAGCCACTACACAGAAAAAACACAGTTTTGCATTATAAGGCACAATGTGTTATGAAAGACACTAACAACACCGCATCATTGGTTTTCAAAAATACTGTAGCCTTCGTAAGCCTTCAAGTGAACTGCACAGTGCTGCATCATGAAAGGCATGATAGCAAAAACATTACAAAAATCTGTGATCCCAGACTGATTTCTGAATTGCTGTCTGGATCAAGACACAAACTGTAATCATCTGATATTTACATGCAACGGATGCACACTGTACCATCATATGCCTCATTAGTGCAATTAAGCTTAAGTAAACAGCCTACGTATATAATGTCGACATATACACTACTATGATTCTATCCAACAACATGTAATCTTAAATGATCTGGTCTAATCTGGAGCAAGTTTTCTACAAGCAATATCATGGAGATCACTGTAAAATTGTACATTAAATGTCACTGTCAAAGCCACTGCTATTTACAATGATCCAATATTCTTGATTCTTTTGGAAAACCTGGACTATAATGGCTGCAAATTCAACAAATAGAAGTATTGCTGGGTAGAACTTATAACTCCAAGGTTGTGTTCCATATAAGCCCAACTATTCTCAGAAGGCTCCTTCACTCCCCAAACTTATTGCATGCTACCCTTTTCCTGAATGCCTAAATAGGAAATATTCAATGGACAAACGTCTCCCTTTGACCTATGAAACCAACCAACATTTCAATCTGCTTAGAACAACAGAAGCTAAAAGAGCTCAAAGCTCAAAATGATCCAACTCTCAAAATTAAAATGATGAAATAGTGAAAAAAAGGATTGTCCAAAAGGTTTCCATTCTATTTCCTTGCACAGTAGTACCAAGTGCACTTACCTGGCATCTCAGTTATTATTATTACTACTACTACTACTACTACTAATACTACTACAACAATCAGTGAGTACAGATCAAGTAATTGAAGATTGTGTCCCAACATGTTAAATTCAAATACAGTTAACACCTCCTCATTCTTAAAAGCAAATTCTCAAACAGCAGTTTGCATTTTCTCCAACGCTCATTCCTTTCTCACTATTTCCATATGATGGTGAAGTTCTGATTAAGGTTCAAACCCAAGTCTTCTACCGTCAACACCTATAGAAACAGAGGTATAGAGAGGAACCATATGTTATATTTAATATTAAAAGGAAGACATTATTTTAACCTTCAGGCCTTGAATCTTTGTCATTTATCTGCCAACATACCTGATTATCTGAGTAGACAAAGTTAGCTTCATGCGAGTTCACAGTAACTGCAGTTGGTGCCATCTTCACTCCGTAAAAAGACACTTTCTCCACTGTGATGTAACTCGCTTCCTCGTGACTGTGCACCACCTCTGAGGTCATTGTGTTCTGGTAAAAAAGGTGAATGTAAATTCAGAAATATTTACTACACATAGTGGAACAATTATTACACAATTGGCTATGATACCATAGTGTCACAATATTTTATATTTCTAAGATTAGATATGATGAAATTAAAATACTATAATACAACATACTGAAACTGATACCCCTGCTGAAAAAAAACTAACTGTGAGGCAATTTATCATAATAACAATACAATATTGTCATTGTCCACTGCTTCTGATGAAGTTTGACATTTTAAACAGTTTTAAAGTTCCTAGAACTACATTCATCCGCATAGGTGACATGGCTGAAATTGTCACACTGGGTAAGAAAGTCTGCTAAAAGTCTTAAACACAAACTAAACAAACTGGCATAACTGCAATAATGTACTTAAATTCAATTTGTAACAAGAAGATTCATAAGTAAAATTAAAAAAGATCAATAAATATAAAATAATTACACAGAATAACACTATCAATGACATTCTGGGACCATTATGATTCCTTATGTCATACTTATGATTGCATTTGAGTCCATACTGTCATTATTCAGACAAGGAATGATGATTTTTTTATAAACTCTCATATGAGCGAAAATGACAAATTCTACAGTGATGTACATTAAAACATTCCAATCAAAACTACAAGCACATGTACAATTTATACAAATGACAGCACACATCAAGTAAATTCTGTATAAAATGTACCTGTTTGAGTCTGAAGATAATGTAGGCATACTGATCAGTTTCATAGGTGTCAGGGGTTTCCCCATCATCCCAGAAAAGATCACCTTCTGCCAGACCCTCTTCAGTCAGACACACTATCAAGTGCAGAGGCTGGCCACTACTCACCCACAAAGTTGTGTTGGGTCTCTGAAACACAAATTCACACAGATTAATACAGGGCATGCTTCTTGGATGGCATCAGAGCATCAACACAAAATTGCTCATTTTGTGTGTTTTGAACAGGCACTAAAAGTAATTTTAAAAATGACTCCCTAGAAAGATGATAATTTGAGAAATATACTTTTTGCATTATGTCACAGGCAGGTTTTTATTTTAAATTGTAATTGAATTTTGCAGGGAATAATTTTTGTAAAGGGCTGGTGTGGACGCATGGTTCATTACAATAAATAACACCACCACTTAATTCTACTGGTTTAATCAGGTGATTAATGAATACAACAATTGTTCATGTGTTTGGGCTCAAAACTACAGTTGAAACATATGGAACAGGAAACAATTTTAATTATTTAAAAATAATTATGTAAAAGTTGTGTGTTATTACAGGGATCATTTTTGCGCATGCACCTCCCACATTAATGAAAAAGGCGACTGGAGACAACCACCCCCCCTTATTATTGCTCTCTCTCTCCCTTTCTTTCTCTCTCTAGTTTGTGAATGTGCTGACTGTTTTTACTTTCTCTTATTATATTTTCATTTTTCTTTGCGTATATGTAATACTGAAACAACCTTTCAGCTTTAAAATTGACTCCTTGTCATATTTTTACCTTTCAAGGTTCTCATACATGTTCAAACTTTATTTTAGTCCTGCTGGGATGCCAAACAAAAGGAAAATGTACAGACTTAGGAGATTTATTGATTCTCCCTCTTCAGAACACTGAAGACTAAGGAAAGCTCTTCTCACTTCACACCTGTGTAGGAATAATGGATCCTTCTCTGAGATGCAAGTTGATTTTGTCCAGAGGAGCATGAAGCTTTATCTCTTCACCCTTACTCAACAAGGAGTCTCCCTGTTGTAAAAAAAATATATAAAAAATTAAAACAGACCATCCGTTTCAGAAAACAGCTGTATGGTTTATAGTTATTTGAAATGCATCTTACCTTGTAGAAATCATACCAGAGCCCCTGTGGCAAATAACCAACTACATAACTCACACCAGGATCCAAAACCGGAGTCACCAATAAACTCTTTCCCCATAGGAACTGTTTATCTATGCTATATGTCTTCTGATCAGCAGGGAACCTGAAATATAATGTATGAAAATGGTAAGTATACAACAATAAGCAGTACAAGTTGGATAAAAGGGCTACAGTAGTGTCATATTAAATAAAGGCAAATGTACAAGCCTAAGCCATCTGTTGGTTGCATTTTACAAACATTTTAAATCACCATTCATTTTGCTATAGTGGTCACATTGAAATCTTAATCCAAAATTTCTAACACTGTCCAATCGCAATAGTGTGCCATCTTTGGCTTCAGTTGTCACATGTGTTCCAAGTCCACTAATCAGAACACACCACCAAAAATATTCAGCACAATTGTGCATATTGCACAGGCTAAACCCAGTTCACAGTGGTGCTTGAAAGTTTGTGAACCCTTTAGAATTGTCTTTTATTTCTGCATAAATATGACCTAAAACATCAGATTTTCACACAAGTCCTAAAAGTAGATAAAGAGAACTCAGTTAAACAAATGAGACAAACATATACTTGGTTATTTATTCATTGAGGAAAATGATCCAATATGACATTTGTAAGAGGCAAAAGTATGCAAACCTTTTCTTTCAGTACCTAGTGTGAATATCCTTTGCAGCAATAACTGCAACTAAATGTTTCTGGTAACTGTTCTTTAACCGTTCTTTGGTAGAACAGCTTGCGTGTTTAGGGTCGTTGTCTTGCTGCATGACCCACCTTCTCTTGAGATTCAGTTCATGGACAGATGTCCTGACATTTTCCTTTAGAATTCTCTGATATAATTCACAATTCATTGTTCTATCAATGATGGCAAGTCATACTGGCCCAGTTGCAGCAAAACGGGTTCAAACCATGATACTACCATCAGCAGTGGCTTTCTCCTTGCAACCCTGCCATGCACACCATTGTTGTTCAGTGTTCTCCTGATGGTGGACTCATGACCATTAACATTAGCCAATGTGAGAGAGGCCTTTAGTTGCTTAGAAGTTACCCTGGGGTCCTTTGTGACCTCACTGACTATTACACGCCTTGCTCTTGGAGTGATCTTTGTTGGTCGATCACTCCTGGGGAAGGTAACAGTGATCTTGAATGTACTTCATTTGTACACAATCTGTCTGACTGTAGATTGGTGGAGTCCAAACTCTTTAGAGATGGTTTTCTGACCTTTTCCAGCCTGATGAGCATCAACAACTCTTTGAGCTCCTCAGAAATCTACTTTGTTCATGAAATGCTACACTTCCACAAACATGTTCAGACTTTGATAGATCCCTGTTATTTAAATAAAACCAGGTGCCCACTCACACTTGATTGTCATCCCACTGATTGAAAACAACTGACTAATTTCACCTTCAAATTAACTGCTAATCCTAGAGATTCCTATACTTTTGCCTCTCAGAAATGTCAAATTTTTCATCATTTTCCTCAATAAATAAATGAGCAAGTACAATATTTGTGTCTCATTTGTTTATCTAGGTTCTACTTTTACTATCTACTAGGACTTGTGTGAAACTTTGATGATGTTTTAGGTCATATTTATACAGGAATACAGAAAATTCTAAAGGGTTCACAAACTTTCAAGCACCACTGTAGTCTGATTAAAATGTGGTCCCAGTTGATGTTTGGATTACTGGTGATAAGAGCTGGGAATGTAAAGTATTAGACTTTTTCATGAGTCACTAATATTTTGAAATTTTATATTTTTTAAACAATTTTAAACAAATTCACAGAATTTTTTGAGAAGAATAGATATTACATATTAGTAGGGGAAATATGAACATTACCAAACTATAATAGCATCATGACATGCTGAAATGGTGGCATGTATGTCACATCAGACTATGCTGGTGTACATAAAATTCTATAAAATCAACCAGTCCTTGCCACAGTTTGTGGAAATACAGTTGTTTGGTACAGTTTTTTGACTAACTACAATCATACTAGAATTATTACATTAACTATTGTCTAATAAATGAGCATCAGCATGCTGTGTTTAAACAGTATAATACAGTACAGAGTATTAGTGGCTTAGTGCACCAGATTGCATGTCTGGTAAAGGTTTGTCTTACTCAAAAAACAGGGGTCTAGCCACAGTGTGTCCACTGAGATGAGCATGATGAAAGAGTGTATATAGTAAAGGAAACAGGGAGTAACGGAGCAGAAGAGCTTCTTTCATTGCTGTACGAGCTGCTTTTTGAAACACAGTTGGATCTTGAGCCTGCAGAAAATAAAGAAAACATTATTGAAACAAGACTTTGCTCCTCCAAGCATCACAAAAGCAGTGCAGCAATATATTTCAATATAGCAGCAAAGTCTCAAACTGGCTAAAAATGGATTTCATTGTGAAAAATTGCTTATTATTACATTTCTTTATAACTTCCGAGACCACTGACCATCAAGGAAATGTTTACCCAGAAATCATATATAAATATTTTTCCCCAGGTTTAGTAAATCACCCAAAACAAGTTAAGAGTGTAAATTTTGCATTTTTAGTTTTAAACTGGAGCTGTGAGGCTAACACAGCTAACAAATACAGTCATGGCTGAAAGTGTTGGCACCCCAAGTATTTCTCCCAGAAAATTATTGCAATGACACGTTTTGTTATACACATGTTTATTTCCTTTGTGTGTATTGGAACAACACAAAAAACAGAGGAAAAAGGCAAATTTGACAATTTCACACAAAACTCCAAAAATGGGCTTGACAAAATTATTGCCACCTTTTCAAAATTGATGGTAAATAACTGTTTCAAGTATGTGATGCTCATTCAAATTCACCTGATAAGTAACAGGTGTGGGCAATTAAAAAAAAAAAAAAAAATCACACCTGAAACCAGATTAAAAGGAGAGAAGTTGACTCAATCTTTGCATTGTGTGTCTGTGTGTGCCACACTAAGCATGGAGAACAGAAAGAGGAGAAGAGAACTGTCTGAGGACTTGAGAACCAAAATTGTGGAAAAATATCAACAATCTCAAGTTTACAAGTCCATTTCCAGAGATCTTGATGTTCCTTTGTCCATGGTGCGCAACATAATCAAGAAGTTTACAACCCATAGCACTGTAGCTAATCGCCCTGGACGTGGATGGAGAAGAAAAATTGATAAAAGGTTGCAACACGGGATAGTCCGGATGGTGGATATGCAGCCCCAATCAAGTTCCAAAGAAATTCAAGCTGTCCTGCAGGCGCAGGTGCATCAGTGTCAGCTCTAACTATTCGTCGACATTTGAATGAAATGAAACGCTATGGCAGGAGACCCAGGAGGACCCCACTGATGACACAGAGACATAAAAAAGCTAGACTGCAGTTTGTCAAAATGTAAGTAAGCCAAAATCCTTCTGGGAAAACATCTTGTGGACAGATGAGACCAAGATACAGCTTTTTGGTAAAGCACATCATTCTACTGTTTACCGAATACGGAATGAGGCCTACAAAGAAAAGAACACAGTACCTACAGTCAAATATGGTGGAAGTTCAAAGATATTTTGGGGTTGTTTTGCTGCCTCTGGAACTGGGTGCCTTGACTGTGTGCAAGGCATCATGAAATCTGAAGATTACCAAAGGATTTTGGGTCGCAATGTAGGGCTGGCTTTGTGTCCTAGATCATGGGTCTTCCAGCAGGACAATGACCCCAAACATACTTCAAAAAAGCACCCAAAAATGGATGGAAACAAAGCGATGGAGAGTTCTAAAGTGGTCAGGAATGAGTCTAGATCTAAATCCCATTGAACACCTCTGGAGAGATCTTAAAATTGCTGTTGGGAGAAGGCACCCTTCAAATATGAGGGACTTGGAGCAGTTTGCAAAAAAAGAGTGGTCCAAAATTCCAGTTGAGTGGTGTAAGAAGCTTGTTCATGGTTATAGGAAGCGATTGATTTCAGTTATTTTTTCCAAAGGGTGTGCAACCAAATATTAAGTTGAGGGTGCCAATCCAAATATTAAGTTGAGGGTGCCAATAATTTTGTCCGGCCCATTTTTGGAGTTTTGTGTGAAATTATGTCAAATTAGCCTTTTTTCCTCTGTTTTTTGTGTTGTTTCAATACACACAAAGGAAATAAACATGTGTATAACAAAACATGTTTAATTGCAATAATTTTCTGTAAAAATACTTCATTTTCTGGAAAAAATTCAGCGGTGCCAACACTTTCGGCCATGACTGTATGAGAACTCAATTGTCAATTAATCAGCCATTGTTTCCATTAAAATTGACCACTAAAGTTCTTTGATCAATCCACAAACTTCATCTATATTGTAATTGTATATTGTAAAGACCACAATTTCCTACTCAAAGTGCAGACGCAGCACTCGGCTACATACAATTCTCTTAAATCTCATAGTAAGTCATATGGTGTCGTAAACTTCATCAACTAGTCAGTGTGACCTTAATTTAGATTGGATGCAGTTTGTTCAGGTTGAGAGAAGTTGTATTTGACTTAAGTGACGGCTATTTAGGCTCACCACTGAGCTCTAGTGTTGGCAGGTCTTGGTTGACTATGTCCGAGGTTAACTGAGGGAAACTGTCCATATAAGATTTCTTTAAAGTACTGAAGATGATTTTAAAACAAACAAGAGAAAATGTGCACACGAACACACCTGAGATTCTTTAGTGTTGTGGTTTCTGGTGAAGGGATAGAATGCTCCTAGCTGAGTCCAGCGCACACACAGCTCTTCAGTGGTGGTGTCTGAAAAGCCACAGATGTCTGCTCCCACCAGCGGTATGCCCAGAAGGTTAAAGGTAAGCATGCCTGGAGAGAGAAACAATGCAGCATGCAAAATCAGAATAAACTATTATTTGTACATCAATTTCTGTGTTTTCTTGACCGACACTGAGGTATCTTCAAGGACTGAGAGTGTGTTTATGATTGTTTAGCTCATATACCTGGAATAGACATGTATAAGTCTTTCCATTGACTTTTGTTGTCTCCGAGCCAGTGGCCGGAGTACACTCCCTGACTCGGAAACGTAGAGCGAGAAATCACAAATGGACGCTTTCCCAGAATCCTCTTCAAAGCACTGAAAGCAAAATCACATACACACCCAAAGTAAATGCATTTTTGTGAGGAAAGTTACTGATTTATTGGTTAAAATAAAATAGAACACCACAAGTTTGGTTCCTGATCTTCTTGTCTCACAATAAAATAAAAATTTGCATTTCTCGAAAAATACCTATAAATAATACCAGAGAAAAACAATAATTTGATCTTCAGAGCTTTATCTTTACTGAAGATCCAAAAGATCTACATAATATGTAATCATGTTTTGTATATTAGTGTATGTTACCTTGCTGAAGCTTTTGCTTCCATGAGTCCATACAAGCTGTGCACATTGTAGTGAGAAGTGATATTCTGTGGTGCAGATGCACATACTGTCTTAGCCTTCAGACTGCCACCTAGAACACCTGCATAAAACAATAAATTAATAAGTGAAAAATCATTTATTACCTGACTTCACACCTCACAGTCAACATTACTTTACATTTAACTCAAAGAGTTGAAGGGTTATACCTGGTGTATACGGAGGGTTTTCCAAGTCATTGTTAGGGCAGCCATCAACAGACCCGTCAAAGAAATTAGATGGTTCATTCATATCCTACATTTAGACAGAGAAAGTAAATAAATGACAGAGAGAGATGAGCTGGTGGTTTAAAAAAAAAGACCATAAACTTCACTCACAATCCACAGCCCATCAAAAGGAACTTTTTCATGAAATGTCTTCAAGTTTTGGTACCACCACTCATGCGTGTCTGGGTTGGAAAAGTCTGGAAATGCTGTAAGTCCTGGCCATACCTGAAGAAGTATAAATAAATAGATTAAAAAGAGAAAGCTCGGATTCATTAGGCTGAACATGCTGGATAAGACATCGGAGGAATCAAATCTGGAACAATTTGGCAATAAATCTAAACTGAAATACCACATTAATAAAACAATAATTACCAAGCTATTCAGCAAAAGGGGTTTGAAAGCTGCTATTAGCTGTTGGGAAACACTTCACATTTTATCAATTATAATAGAGTGAATTGGCATCAGAACATACTGAAGAACATATCAAAGCACACTGCACATACATACAGAACACAATGAGAAATAAACACAAAAGACTTCTGGAATGGATAAATGAACATTTAACATCACTCTTACAGGTTTAAGCTCCGTTTTAGAGTGTGCTGGTGTGGTCTACCCGCAGTCTTTGTTTTGTACATCTGTTCTCGGCCAATATTTGTTTTCGCACATGTTTTCAAGCGGTAATGCTGCACGCCATTGCTTTAGTGTGATGTTTTAGTTTGTTTAGAGCATTATCAATGACAAACAAAGCCAGAGAAACAACGAGAAATAAAGCCAGAATGAACAATGAATGTGTGGGTGAGTGACGAACGCATGGGTGGATGCTTTGTTTTCGCGAAACTAGCGGCGAGTCACATGGGCATGCCGACGAAAACTGGATGGATGTACAATAACTGGGACAAAATTTCCCTGAAAAAAGTTTCAGATAACCAAATTGTACTATAACCAGGACAATTAATAACTGAGGTTCCACTGTAATTAGTAAGAGCTTAGGAAGTATAATATAAATTTCAACAATGAAGAGAGTTGCATATTACTCTAAAATGACTTGAAAAGGCTAATATAAAGAGTGAATTTATTATGCCAAATTTATCAGATTTCATAAGCAGTGATTAAATGTAAAAGGCAGATAAATGTTTAAAAAGACTTACAGCACACCAAGCTTACAACATTTCAATCAACACTGCATACAGTGTTTAAATGTTCAAAACAAAAAAAAGTGTGTCACAAATATTTATTATAAAATATTAAGTAAATTAACAAATTGGATAAATCCTGTCGAGAATGATCCAAGTCTGTGATTGATGATGTAGTGTAACTGATTTATGAGTATTGTACATAAATTACTAATGTGTACCTTGCCGATGAGTATGTCTCCACTGGAGTTTCTGATGAAGACTCCCCGTTTTATTCCTTCTTCAAATGGCGAGTAGGAGCCTGCTGGCTGAGTACTGCTAATGCCAGGATCCTGACAAATAAACAAGATAGAGCAAAATAAATATATTAATGCAAGATGACATGAGTAAGAGAAGAGAACTGCAGGCATAGATACACTTACTAAGCACATTTTTGGAACACTATACTAATACTGGATAAGGAGTCCCTCTGCTCTCAAAATAACCTCAATTATTAATGATGTGGATTCCACAAGATGTTAAGAACATGACAGAATAATCAATTACTGCAGATTCAGCTGCCTTTTCAAGGTGTAAACCTGTTCTTCTACATCCTAAATGTGCTCTGTTGAACTCAGACTTGTTGTCATGTTCTTCAAACAAGTCTGAAAAAATTTGCCAGGTCATGTTGGTCATGATAACGTAGAGATGGGTAAATTGTGGCCATGAAGGGATGTTCAGCAACAATATTCAACATTCTGCATTCAAATTTTGATTGATTGGTCTAAAATGGCCCAACGTATACCAAATAATTATGTCCCACTCACATTAAACCACCCTCACCAGCTGGCACTATTGACACAAGGTAGGATGGGTATATGAGCATATCCACAGTACTGGGAATTCATTCTTATGGTTTCCATGTAACTTACACAATTTATTATAAATTCTATTTAGTGGATATAATTGATGGTATAAATTGCATTAAATGAACACATTTGATCATCTTCTGTCATGTCAGAAGGGTTTTTGTTTTCTAAATCATTGTATATATTTGTTGTTGAATTGAGTAACTTTATAGATTGCGCAAGTTACGGTTTTAACAGGCACATATCAAATTGTGTAGTTTGGACCATCAGAAATTAGGTCTATGCCCAAAGTAGACTTGTGTTATACAGAGGTTTGTGCCATAATGATAAATCTGTAATGTTTTTAATAAACCAGCAAGTTTGTGCACAATGAAAACCATTTAACTAACAGAATCTAAACTTGATTCTTGGCCAATTTTCACACATTTTGTGACAAGTTTAATTTTGAAGTTCCATGTCCCAAAACTGTTTCCCAGTACTGTGGATGTGCTCATATGGATTCATGCTGTCGGCACCATCTGTTGGGCTCAGCAGAAATCAAGAGTCATTAGAGTGGGTGGCGTTTTTCGTGTTTTTAACTGTCCAGTTTTGGTGTGTCTGTGCACACTACAGCCTCAGCTTTCTGTTGTTGGCTGACAGAAATTAAAGTAGACATGATCTTCTGCTGGTGTAGCCCACCCACCTCAATGTTTTACATGCTTTGAATTTTGAGATGGTAAAAAAAACACTTAGCATTTCTGTTAGCTCAAACCAGTCTGGATATTGTAGGGTGGCTATAACTGTCACCTTCTGGATGTTTGCTTTTTATTGCACCATTCTGAGTGAATGCTACAGACTGTTCTGTCCAAAAATCCCAGGAGATCAGCAGTCAGAAGCACACGTTAGTTTCATGTTTTCCTCATTTTGATGGTCAATGTGAACATTACCTGCAGCTGCTGGCCTGTATATGCATTATATTATGTACTGTACTGCTGCCACAAGACTGGCTGATTAGACAAGTGCATGAGTGAGTAGGTGTACAGGTGTTTCCAATAAAGTGCTATACATTTAACATGCCAGTTAAACGTTACCACATCTGATTGAACAGATGTTACAAAGAACATTGAATTTGATGTTTACATTTATTTCCAAATATTTAAGTCATTTACTGCATAATTCTATGGAACATGTTATTATATATGAATTATTTAATAGTTTGATGTCTCAAAAATACAAAAAAAAAAAAAAAAACTTAATGATTATGTAAAAACGTTTGAATGGTATTGTACATATAAAGAATATTACTTAGACACAACAAATCTGAGTTGCTTTTACCAGAATCATGACATAGCGCTGGTTGTGTATATGAAGATCTTTTACGAGGTCAGGCAGGGTTGCAAAGTTGGCAGGTTCATAGGAGAAGTCTAGAGCACGATCCATGTAATCAATGTCATTCCACTGTACATCCTGAAACAATCCAGAAACAAATAGTGATGTATGGCAATGTGTTTCAGATATATTATTGAACTTCACTGTTAAACATTATTAATATTTTAATTATTATTATTATTAATTAATTAAATATTAGTTATTCAGAGCCTCCAAGTGGATGACGATGTTAATAGAAATTAGCCTCAGGGAAAGAGATTAGGAGTGAATATACAAGGAAGCTATTGGTCAACCAGGTTGTGCCAACAGAGAACAGTAAGATGTTAACAAATAAGATAATATAATAGATGATAAGAGAAGTCTAGTAGCCCACTTGTTTTACCTCTACTGACACCAACCTTCAAGTGTTTATGGCTGAACAAATCTTAATGAAAGGCAATGCAATAACACATACTTATCAAAGCAGATAAAAGGCACTTGCATGCTTAGTGCGATTAAAAAAAACAACATGAAAAACTGCTGACTCAAAAGAAACCAATGGGCACTTGCTTCAGAAATGGCTTATGTTTGTGTTTTAATCAAGTTTAGAAATATGTCCTTGTGTCCTTAGTAATCAACCATATGACACAGATGCAGCAGCCAGAGATTAGGTAGAAAAACGCTAAAGAATACCTTTAATGCTATTGTGTCTGCTTTATGTATAACATTTTGTAAAACAAATAGCTAAATCTTAAAATACTTCACCAGAAATACATTGAAAAGTAATGCACATCAACATTAAATACATGTTAAAAAAGAACTTGACTTTATTAAATATTAAAATAAAAGAGCCTTGAGGGAT
>BRDA01008167.1:0-19432 GCA_036984385.1 Crenuchus spilurus | reverse complement strand
TTCACTTTAAAGCACCTGATGCTGTAAGAGTCCTGAACCCTCCATAGTCTTGTAAAAGTATGCTGCTTATATTATCATTCTCATTTAAATGATTTACTACAATGGAACCTTGGTTTTCCTCATTAGTCTGTTCTAAAGTGTCTGATGATAATTGAAACGAACAATAACTGAAGCCATATTTCCCATAAGAAACAATGTCAATCCAAATAATTATTGTAGACACCACAATATATTAACAAAAATACATTTTATATGGAATAACTATAGTTTTACATACAGAACACAATGAGAAATAAATACAAAAGACTAATGAAATGGAAAAATTAACATTTAACATTACTCTCATGAGTTCACTCTCCGTTTAAGAGTGTGCCGGTGTGGTCCAGCTGCAATCTTTGTTGTGTACACCCGTTATCGGACGCTATTTGCTTTTGCAGCCATGTTTTGTGCGCCATGGCTTTAGTGTGAAATGCTTTAGTTTGTTTTGAGTGTTATTATTCGGGTGCTTCTCAGAATGAATAACAAGCGGCACGCTGACAAAAACTGATAGCTGGGACAAAATTTTCCCAAAAAAGTCGACAACAACTGAACTGTACAATAACCAGGGCAAACAATAATCAAGGTTCAACTGTATATGGAAAGCTACTATTTATTAATCCATAGCACACGTCAAATTATATACACTGCTGTTAACTAAACGTTTGGTACCCATCAATATCACTAAAACGGAAAATTATACCACTATGCTGGTATAGCTGCACATCACACAGCATTACACAAGGCTCAGTAAGAGGCTTCTAGTGCCCACTCTACAGTGCACTCCCAAGCTTTTTTTGATCATAATTTCTGACAGAGATTCAGAAACAGCTTTGTGAATGAGGGCTTTGCACCACTTTAGATATCAGGCACATGGTTTAAGTAAAGTAAAAAATGAACTACCATACCTGAGGGATGCCATAGTTTCTCATTTCTCTCACAACATCCCAGGTTTTATTGCTGGAGTCGTAGCCCCAACGACAAAGATGATAACCCAGTGCCCAGTAAGCAGGCATAGCAGGCTTTCCTAATGAGAGATGAAGGCAAAATCAGAAAGGAGAACACAGAACATTTACTTAGATACTCAGTGGGATGTATGACCCATTTAAACATAAAAAAGAAAAGAGAAAGATTAAGCACAAAGCACTGACCAATCACCTCCAGGTATTCTCCAATCACAGAGCCAGGATCTGGGCCGAGGAACACATAGAAGTCTAGTATTCCCCCTATTGTGCGCCACGTGAGTGCAGGGGCTGGCTGAAGAACAACATCTGGGAAAACAAACAATAATAAAATTCTTGCAAAACTTGAGAGTTAAGATTAGTTTTGTTCTAAAAAATGATAAATAAGTGGCTCCAATCATATTTATACAATTTTCCATTTATCCCAGTTGTAGCTGATCAACCAACAAATTGTCGAGTCCAAATTTTACTTCTTTAGTTTAAAACTGGAGAAGTGAGAAAAATGCTACCATTCAATAGTCACCTAAATGTCAAAATACATCAACAAAACTTCTCTCTCTTCATTCAAGCTGGTCTAGATCATGAATAAGGTCTCAGACTAGTTAAATGCTGCATCCACCATCTTTAATAATACCTGGTGCCAACTCAATCTAATAAATTACCTTTAAAGTACATACTTTTATGGATTCCTCAGGGTATTGGCAGTTGCTGGCAGATTTAAGAGCCTTTCAATATGACTATCTGATGTTTTACTATTCACCATATTCAATACCTCCACTTACAATATTCATTAACATAAATGTCTGCTAGGGTACTACACTATTGTGGTTGATATGTTGTAACACAATGTCCACACAATGCACATTTATTTTGTTTTTGAAAAACATTGCAGTGGTGCATTTCCAAAAGTATTGTTTAACAGCTATTATTATTGTTAAGTGTTGTCAAGTCAATTCTGACTCCTGATGACCATGTGGATAGTGTTTCTCCATCTGTCTTCTGTTTGGATTTGATGGCTTCTTAATGGCTTGTTTATGATTCCTTGGATTATATTCATCAACCAGGTTGCTGGCCACCCTCTTTATCCTTCAACAGTGCCAAGCATAACTGTCTTTTCAAGTGAACTGGTTCTTCTCATTAAGTGTCCAGAGTAAGTATGGTTATAGGGGCTTCTAGTGAACTTGATTTGGTTGATTGTCCTTTTTTTCTCTCAAAAAGATTTCTCCAACACCACAGTTCGGTGGTCCCACAGTCTGCACAGTCTTTGTTTGAGACCAATTGTTATATTTTAAAATCTTTCAGTTCTTTCATCCTTGTTCTGCTGAATGTCAGTCAGTGATGCATTTCCTGTACTTTCTGACTCTATTTTTGCTAATGATTGAAGTCCACCACTTCAATGCTTTCAACAAAGACGTTGAGGGTTTTTCCTGTGGTCATGACTTGTGTGTTCATCATACTGAAAATCCATCTTTTCACTCTGTTCTTTAACTTTTATTTCAAGGGCCTTCAGGTCTTTCTGATTTTCTGCTTTGAGTGCTGTATCATTCACATACTGAAGCTTATTTAGGTTTCTTCTACCAATCTTCACTGATCAATCATCTTCCTCCAGCTCTGCTTCCCTCATATGTTCACAGTAGAGGTTGAACAGGTATAGTCATAAAATGTAGTCTTATTCTTTGCTAATGCTGAACCAGTCAGGTCTGTTCATTCTGTTTTGTCGATAAGTGCAGAGGTTCCACATTAGAACAATGAGATGCTCTGTTAATCACATCTTCCTGAGGACATCACAACGGAGTCAAAGGCTTTGCTGCAGTCAATGAAGCACATGTCGACTTTTTTCTTGAATTGCTTGGCCTTGATGCAAGCCTTAACAATGCACCATACCACGAACATACACTGAACAACTTCCATAATTAAAGGAATAGAAACTATCATTTTGAACATTCTCTCCTTTGTTAACACAGAGATTGCACAACAGTTCTTTTGGGAAATGTGGTCAAGATGTGTGGAAATAGTGGAAGGTTTTCAAACAGCCTAGTCTCTTGCAATTACTTGGACAAGCCCCATTATCTTGCTGTTCTGTACTGGTAAATATGCCAGATATCACAGATATCCAGTTTAAATAGATGGAGTTATTATTTTAAAAATGGAACCAGATCAAGTGTTGCTCCTTTCAGCTTACAGTGACTTTTTCACATGCAACTGAACTAGTTCACATGATTAAAGCTTCCTGATTTCAGACTTTAGCAAAATACGACCTACAATTACACATTTCTCTCACGTTCCTGCCACAATCATTTACTGCAGTGTTTATGGAATAACGGTATAAAGTTCATTACTGATAACGATGCAGATGCATGAGAGAGATGCATGGTGCACATATTCCTCTTTTACTTATGATAAACTGCTCTCATTCAATAGTACCCACTGAAGGGGTAAGAGGACTTACAGTGACCCTGAACTGGATTAAGCGGTTAAGAAGATGGATGGATGGAGCCACTCAACCAGGAGAATACATACAGGTTATGTTGTTTATAACATTGGGTGTCTTAGCCATGTGACTAAGAAAACAAGCTAGTAATAAACTTTCTGAAGAGAGTTAAAGTCCAGAGGGCACTTTTGTTAGATCCTATGATTAAAAAAAAAGCACAGCACCACTAAAAGCACAACCACATACACCATTATCCAAATAAATAAACTCAGCATCATGTTCATCATATTGCCTTCCATAGTAAGAACAGTAGATTTTGCCTAAATAGTAATAGATAGAATCTGTTGATAAGAGGAAGAGGAAGTGTGCGGTCTGGCATTCCCAGTGCAATACTTGTGTCTTTTGGTCTTCCAGCTTTAAATGTTTCGCAAAGACAGATGATAAGATTGAAACAGTTTTCTATTTTGACAGGAAGTGTATGTCCTTGATTTTGAAGCAAAACAACTTTCCAAAACCTCCAGTTTCTTAGCCATGTATGTGGTGCTCTGACAGGGCACTTTCTTTTTTCAGTGTATAAACATAACTTATACAAACAGAACATTTTCTGTTGCTAAAATAGTTTTGTATGCATTTCTCCTTAACTCACCCATAGCATTGCTGTTGAGTAAGAAAGACCCATGTGCGAGTCCATCAGGTTCCATAAGAAGATAAAATGGATGAACTCCATAAAGGTTGGTGAGCTCCTACAAGATGAACATGAGAAGACAAAAAAGTAAAGTGAAGTTCACAGAGATCGGAGTCACACATTTGTTCAATACTAAGAGTCTGTAATTAATATTAATTTAAAGATGCTGCACAACTTTAAGACTGCTTACATGGCAAAAACGTACATTTCCTGCTCCTGGTCACATACAGCTTTGACAATTTAGCACGATGAGTCAGGCATAATTATGCTATGACAATTGAGGACATTTATGCTAGAAGTGTCATAAAACTACAGTGAATATCTGCTAGAACTGACAGAATAAACTGGCTGATTTCTGATTTCCTTGCTCAAATCTGATTTTTGCATGCTTAGTTTAAAGGATTCATCGATGTGATCCCACAGATTCTCAAGCCATGCCTTTGGTCAAGATATTGTAGCAGTTAGTAACTAATCAATACCACAATCAATAACCTACAGCAAAGAGAGTCATACTACAGTGATGTTATTACCACAGGTGCTGCGTCCCGAGCCCACATGGTTAGCGTGTTCCACTGCACATCATGGAGAAAGTTGGAGCGATGCTCACCCAGTCCATAAATAAAGTTTGAAGGTAATGTTGTGGACATCTGTAGAAACTGATCCGCATAGAACAGAGGGGCTACTGTAGTATTCAACCTTACAGACAAATCACAGAACAAGCGTTATATTATTATTTAGTAATGTCGCCATCATGTGAAGTTGATCATGGCTTATTTTAAGGTAGCGGTTTGAATCCTTGCATGAAGACTTACCACCCTGCAAAGGTATTCTCTGCCTCCACCTCTGACTCAGCTCATGAAGAGCTTGATCTGACAAGCTGAATCAGGGGTGCTGGGGCAGAAAATTGCTGAAACTGCAGAACTGTGAATTCCAAGGACTGGAGTTTGTATACATTACCTATAATAACTAGGATCCTATTCTGATGCTTTGTTAAAGCTATTTATCACATCTAAATGGAACTTTCTCATCTTGAAAATGTTATGTTTATGAATAATTCATAACTATTTCCTGTATAATTTGAACTTTGTTAAATAAAAAGAATTTCACTGCATTGGTAGATCGTTTTGCTATTTGTCATATGCTTCTGTAAACAAGCAGAAAATCAAAGAGAGAGAAATAAAATATTTGGGATATTAGATTATGGCGATGACTATTATTATTATTATTATTATCATCATTATTATCACCAGTGGTTTCAGTTCCTGTATTTTTTGTATCCAAATTTTTCAGAGATAAAGAATAAACCTCTGTGTGGACTTATGTTATAAAGGAAAATGAAGCATAAGCACAACAGCCACCCTACCTGCATTATCAGTGCAAATACAAACTTTCCTGGGACATCCCCAATTTTCTCCCCAATGGTGAGTTCAACTGGTTTCCAAATTGAGCCGTGGGCTGCATGTTCTGCACATTTCTGTGTTTTCAAAAGCATAACCTGATCTAGCACATCATTAGTTAGTTAATTAGTTAAAGAATTCAATCAGGTGTTCAAACAAAATTGTGTTTGGTGGGGATTTTGGAAATCTCCACTTTACCACAGGACTTGCAAAACTAGCTAAAATCTTTTTATAACAATATAATTCTACCTTTATGTATCACACTTACAGCACAGCACCAGTTTGTGTTCTCTTCACAACAAGCCCAAAAGGTTGTTTGGTGAATTCCACAGTATACAAGGGATTTGGAGCCCTTTTTTTGACCACAGGCACATCTATGGGAACCTCATATCTCTGCTTTGCTGGGTCTGTTATCTGAGAAAGAGAACCAACAGGGGAAAAATAACGTCTAAGGTGAAGCTTTAAAGCAACATTTCAGCAAAAATACAAATTTACACACAAATCTAATCATTACAATCAAAGGCATTATTGGCACTCAAGGTTTATTCTCAGGTCTCTTACTTTCACACGCAGTCTGTTGTTGGATTCATACAGCACATCCAACTGCAGTGTCTCTATGTCCTTAGGGTAGTAGGTCTTCTGCAGGCGAATCAGTTTCCCTCTGTAGCCCATCTCTGTGTCGTTTATAGATACCAACTCATAAGATGGGAAGTCTGGTGGATAAAAGCACCATGGTATCCCGTCTTGCCCTGGTGATGTTGCCTTTGACACCTGTATGAAGCAACAGTTCCTCTTGTTGCACATCTCCTCAGTTACCACAACATCTCTCTCTGGGTAGCAGTCAAATCTCCAAGCCTCTGGAATAAGGGAGCAGGAGCTGGGTTGAGGACCATCCTGCTGCTTACTGCGTTGGCCTGGAGGAGCCACAGGTGCTGGAGGTTTGTGAACTCCTAGGGAAGGTAGACCATGCAGCCAAAGAACTGTTCCAAGTAACCACACACCAAGGACAACCAGAATAAGCCCTCCCAGGGTCAACAGAGCAACAGTGTAAGAGCATTGTGGTCTCCGATCCAACAAGGAGTGCTCCGAGTCTTCTGCCTTCATCTCAGCATCCCCAGAGTCATCAGGTGGAGGCTCCAACAAATCACCACCAGAAAAGTTGACCTCTTCTGGACTCAGCCTCTTATAGGACACCATGGCAAGTGGCTAAGGGTAAAGGGAGGAAAAAAAAGATTCAAATTATATTTCTTAAATCACCATTTGCTTCAAAGTTGCACACAGTTACAAACCTTAATTTCAACTAGGCAGGTATTAGATTAAAAACATGTTAAGGATTTTATTATATTTATCTTTTATGGTAATATTTTGAAATACTGAACTGTCTTTAACTGGCCTTTAGTGGTGTTGGATTTTATACCAATACTTTAAATGTTGACAATATCTATAGAAATGATACAATTAGTGCAACTAGCAGGAAAACAAATGAGACCTGGTCATTTATTTATTGAGGGAAATTATCCAATACAGGCGGTCCTCGATTTACGACGTTGATCCGTTCCTACGTCGCGTCATAAACCGAATTCCGTGTCGGAACATACATACATACTTAACATAAATAACATACAGTAAGCACTTATCCTATCCTAACACAGTAATGATCAAAAAACACATATACAATCAAACAGCCGCGTAACCGTATATTCTTCCGCCGTGACACCAAACACGAAACAAGGCTTCATACAGCATATGGGAGATGTGTCGTAACCACGAAACATCGTAACTCGGGGACGACGTAACCCGGGGACCGCCTGTATTACATGTCCGAGTGAACCTTTGGTTTCAGTATACACTGTAAAGCAATAACTGCAACTAAATGTGTCCAGCAATTGTTGATCAGTCCTGCACATCATCTTCGAGGAATTTTAGCCCATTTTTAGCCCAACCAAGTCAGGAGAGAACTGAGGAGGCTTCGCCCAGGTAAGGTAGCTGGCCCAGACAAAGTGTGCCCAAAAATGCTGAAAGCATGCGCTGTCCAACTGGGGGAGCCCCTCCAGCACATCTACAACCTCAGTCTGCGACTTGGGAAGGTCCCCATCATGTGGAAAACATCCTGCCTCATTCCTGTTCCAAAGAAAACACACCCCAAGGAACTGAATGACTACAGGCCGGTTGCGTTGACATCTCGCGTGATGAAGACCATGGAGAGATTGCTGCTGAACCTCCTCAGACCTCAGGTTCGCCATGCTGAGGACCCGCTGCAGTTTGCATATCAGGAGAAGTTGAGAGTGGACGATTCCATCCTCTATCTTCTACACAGAACTCACTCGCATCTGAATAAAGGGAGCGGTGCTGTGAGGGTCATATTTTTTTTATTGCTCCAGTGCCTTCAACACCATCCATCCCCCCTACTGAGAGATAAGCTGATGAAGATGGATGTGGACACACATCTGGTCACCTGGATCACTGACTACCTCACTGGGAGACCACAACGTGTCAGGACCAGTGATGCCCTCTCCAATACTGTTACCTGCAGCACAGGAGCACCTCAGGGTACTGTACTCTCTCCAGTTCTGTTCACCCTCTACACATCAGACTTCAAATACAACTCTACAACTCGGAGTTGTGCCACATGCAGAAGTTTTCTGATGACACTGCGATTGTGGGATGTGTACATAATGGTCAGGAGGGAGAGTACAGGAAGCTGGTTGAGGACTTTGTGGTGTGGTGCAGGACTAACCATCTGCAGTTGAACATCTCCAAAACAAAGGAGATGTGTGTGGATGACGAACTGGACTGGTCAGTGAACACAGACTTCCATTACAGGAATGGACAGAGCAGGCTGTACTTTCTGAGGAGGCTTGGGTCCTTTAACATCTGCCCAAAACTCCTGCTGATGTTCTACCAGTCTGTGGTGGCCAGTGTTCTCTTTTATGCTGTGGTGTGTTGGGGAGGCAGCATTAATAAGAGAGACACAGGACGGCTTGACAGGCTGGTGAGGAAAGCAGGTTCTGTGCTGGGTAAAGAACTGGAGTCTGTTACATCAGTAGCAGAGCGAAGGGCCCTCAGTAAGCTGCTGACTATTATGGACAATGTTCATCACCCTCTGCACAGCACCATCATCAGTCAGAGGAGCTCTTTCAGCAGCAGACTACTGTCTCAGCCCTGCTCCACAGACAGATTCAGGAAGTCTTTTGTGCCCCATGCAATAAGACTGTTCAACTCCTCAAAGTTCAGTAAAACAAGTACACTCCAATAACCTGAACAGGTCCCCCCTTCTACACATCTCACCTGTGAACTTTTACAATACATACATACATACACATTATACTTATATAGCGCATTTCTGGGCACCCAAGGTCGCTTTACAATCAACACACTTCATACACACACTCCGGTGAGAAGCGGCAGCCAGTCGCGCACAGCGTACTCTCAACCGGAAGCAACTGTCCACCTGGAGGACTGCATCGAGCACTAGGGGGATCACCCAGAACAGAGTGCCAACTATATCTGGGCATACATACATACATACATACATACATTCACTCATACACACCAGGGTCATTTTAGAGTAGCCAATCCACCTGATCTCCATGTTTTTGGAAACCGGAGTCCCCGGAGGAAACCCACGCGGACACGGGGAGAACATGGAAACTCCGCTCAGATGCAGACTCGAACCCAAGACCTCAGCGCTGAGAGGCGAATGTGCTAACCACTAAGCCACCGTGCCACCCATAATACCCATGTTTTCCATTACACCACTTGTGTTTAAGCATTTGACTGTCATATTTTACTGTTTATTAATATGCTTTAATATTGCACATTTCTCCTGCACTGATAACTCTATGGTAGTTACATAATTTATCTGCACTACATCCCTCTGTTTATGTAACACAGTTCAGCATATTTCCATTCACGTACAGTCTGTAATTGTTTTAACTTACACTGTACTGAAAATTTGCAGTTTCAATTACTGTTTTATATTTCATATTGTCTTTGTAATTTTTTACTTTGTTATTTTTATCCTTATCTTTAGTTTAATCTTTTATATCATATCAATTTATAACCTTATGTGTACCTGCTACTCTATCTATCTATCATTTCTCTGTAGAAAACTGCTTCAACTGTTGATGGATGTGCTCCCATGACATGAAAAGTTATTCCACAACATTTCTATTTGAAGACTTGGTCATTCCAAAACATGAACTTTATTCTTCATTAACCATTATTTAGAAGAATAATTTGTAAAACAGGCCCAAATCATGATACTGCCACCACCATGTTTCACAGATGGGATAAGGTTTGGAATGTTGGGATGCAGTGCTTTCCTTTCTTCAAACATAACAGTTTTCAATTAAATCACAAAACATGATTCCAGTAGATTTTCTGACTTGTCCACGTGATCTTTAGCAAACTGGAGACAGGGAACAATGTTCTTTTTGGAGAGCAGTAGCTTTGTCTTTGTACCCCTGCCATGCACACCATTGTTACTCAGGATTGTCTTGATGGTGGACTCATTAACATGAGCCAATGTGAGAGAGGCCTTCAGTCGTTCAGAAGTTATCTTGGGCTCCTTTGTGACCTTACAGACTATTAAACACCTTGCTCTTAGTGTTATCATTGCTGGTCAGCCACTCCTGGGGATTGTAATAATGGTCTTGAATTTCCTCTATTTTGTACACAATCTGTCTGACTGTGGATTGGTGGAGTCCAAACTGTTTAGATGCTGTTTTGTAACCTTTCCCTGCTTGATGAGCACCAACAAAAATTCTTCTGAGGTCCTCAGAAATCTGTTTAGTTTAGATACACTTCCACAAACATTGCTAAGATCAGACTCTGCTAGATCCCTGAGCAGCAAATAATAACCTTTAATAAACTGTTACCTGAGCCAACACAGCTATGCTAACATTAAAGAAAACAAAGAACAATGCGTTTTAGCTAGATAATGCTGGCAATTTGACTTGTTTGAGCACTATTCATTTCCTCAAGACACATTGTTATAAACATTTAATGTAAAGTAACTGCACTAGCAGACGCTAGCATAGCTAAATGTAACTGTTGATTTTTGTTTAGTGCATATTTAAGCCCTTTAAAGCATTTACACTCATTCATGTTTTAGTAAAGCTAATGTATTACAGACAGGAATGTGCTTATAACCAAGAATCCAATTAAACTAATATTAATCCTGAAAAATGAATAATTTAAGCTTAGTTTTGACTCCACAGCAGTCACACACACAGTCAGCTGATAGAGGTTAACGTGCCATAACGTTACGCTCCCACAACAATTCTTAATATGAATATAACAGAAACTGACCTTTAGAGTACCTTCTCACTGAAGACAACACCGTCAGGAAAAGTTACATGACACAAACATTAATGTTTATAACCAGAGAAAAGTCAGCTCCGTCCCACAAACACTACCTACTTCTCTCATGTTATATTATCTGTGGCCGTGTTCAGTCCTGCTACACGACACTGACTACGTCCCAATCCGCTACATGTTCTCTAAGTAGTGCACGAGCTAATGATCTATGAAATGACGCTCTCTTCGCCCATCTAGTGTACTACGTTTCCAGTGCGGAGTGATTTGGTATTCAGCCAGTCAAGTATTTCCGGTAGCTCTCGGTGAATCCACGCAGTTGCGAAAGTGAACGCACAGTGTGACTTCGTCGTGTCAGTAACAAAATTGCTGCCATCTCGTGGTCTGGAATAGCGATGCTATAAAGTATTAAATTTGGCAATTTTTACTTTAAAACTTTAAATACTTTCAATACTTTTTGAAAAATAGATATTTTGGCACCATATTTTGCCGTTTTTGACTGCATTGTTTTCCTATATTTTGTGGAGTTATGTATGAATTACAGAAATGATATAATAATAATAATAATAATAATAATAATAATAATAATAATAATAATAATACATTTTTAAATTAAGAACAGACTGTTAATTAAGTTGTGAAAATGTAGAAATATGTCTGTGTTATCAGATATTTGGCGACAATGATGGATGTGTTTAACTTATTTATATTTTGGTATATTTCGCTGTATTTTGTTGTTGTTTGGTTATTTGTTATATTTTGTTGAGTTCTGTATAAATTACATATTTTATTTATTTATTTATTAAACAGACCTTTTAGTGAATCTGTAAAAATACAGAATATATGTCTGTGTTATCAGATAAACATTTGGCGACAATGATGTTTTTAATTTAAATTTAAATTTAAAATGGAAATGATCGCACACGTTTCGAGATATTTCTTTATTATGATGACCTTAGATGCAGTCCTAAATATGATCTGTATTGTTGTTTATCTGCTCATCTGATTTAGAATAACAAATACTTGATTATGTTTGGGAGACCCTGCCATAGTGCAAGACTACTACTACAGCGTTTAACTTCAAACAGTGTAATACACCAAATATTCCAGCAGATGACGCCAGCGTCCAACAAGTCCAGTAGTTCATTCCTCTTTCCTGTGAGCTAGCAGCATAATATAACACAGCAATCATACACTGAGCAGCCATAATATTAAAACCATCCAGAGATGCATCTTCTTAACCACTTACTCCTGGTCCGAGTAACAGTACGTCCCTCTACTTCTTCATCTATCTAAAACAGGGGTGTCAAACTCCAGTCTTTAAGGGCTGGTGTCCAACACAGTTTAGGGATTTCTGTGCTCTGACACTACAGTTAAACCTGCTAATTATCTGCTGAGTTGCAGCAACTTGGCCCTCCAGGACTGGAATTTGACACCCCTGATCTAGAATATCCAAAACAACTGAGCTCCATGTTTCTGAACTCTGGGAGGAAACCCACACAGCCTTGGGGAGAAAATGGAAACTCCACCCAAATGGGGACTCAAATCCAAGACCCCAGTACTAAGAGGCAAAGATGCCACCCAACATTAAACCAATTCGCTGATAGATGACTAATCTGCTGCTGATGCTCTATGAGTCTGGGAAACAGCTCACCAAAAGCAATAAAGGTTTTTCAAGAACATACTTTCATAGTTTATAGATAATGCTACAAATTACGTGATGTGTAAATAATCTAATATTAGTTCAGTTAACATTTTTGAGTTTCACAATAATCTTGCTTTAATCTATCTATCTATCTATCTATCTATCTATCTATCTATCTATCTATCTATCTATCTATCTATCTATCTATCTATCGTGTATCACAAAAGTGAGTACACCCCTCACATTTCTGCAGATATTTAAGTATAATTTTTTTATGGGACAACACTGACAAAATGACACTTTGACACAATGAAAAGTCTGTGTGCAACTTATATAACAGTGTAAATTTATTCTTCCCTCAAAATAACTCAATATACAGCCATTAATGTCTAAACCACCGGCAACAAAAGTGAATACACCCCTAAGAAACTACACCCAAAATTGTCCAAATTGAACACTGCTTGTTATTTTCCCTCTAAAATGTCATGTGACTCGTTAGTGTTACTAGGTCTCAGGTGTGCATAGGGAGCAGGCGTGTTCACTTTTGTAGTACATCTCTCACACTCTCTCATACTGGTCACTGAAAGTTCCTACATGGCACCTCATTGCAATGAACTCTCTGAGGATCTTGAAAGACTAATTGTTGCACTACATGTAGATTGCCAACACCCTGAAGCTGAGCTGCAGCACAGTGGCCAAGATCATCCAGCGTTTTAAAAGAGCAGGGTCCACTCAGAACAGACCTCGCATTGGTCATCCAAAGAAGCTGAGTGCACGTGCTCAGCGTCACATCCAAATGCTGTCTTTGAAAGATAGATGCAGGAGTGATGTCAGCATTGCTGCAGAGATTGAAGAGGTGGGGGGTCAGCCTGTCAGTGCTCAGACCATACACCGCACACTACATCATACTGGTCTGCATGGATGTCACCCCAGAAGGAAGCCTCTTCTGAAGTCTGTACACAAGAAAGCCCGCAAACAGTTTGCTGAAGACATGTCAACAAAGGACATGGACTACTGGAACCTGATGATGGTCTGATGAGACCAAAATTTATTTGTTTGGTTCAGATGGTCTCAAGCATGTGTGGCAGCAATCAAGTGAGGTGACCAAAGATAAGTGTGTCATGCCTACAGTCAAGCATGGTGGTGGGAATGCCATGGTCTGGGGCTGCATGAGTGCAGCAGGTGATGGGGAGTTGAACTCCAATATGTACTTTGATATAATGAAGCAGAGCATGATCCCCTCCCTCCAGAACCTGAGTCGCAGGGCAGTGTTCCAGCATGATAATGACTCCAAACACACCTCTAAGATGACCACTGCTTTATTGAAGAGGCTGAGGGTAAAGGTGATGGACTGGCCAAGCATGTCTCCAGACCTAAACCCAATAGAACATCTTTGGGGCATCCTCAAGTGGAAGGTGGTGGAGCGCAAAGTCTCAAATATACGCCAGCTCTGTGATGTCGTCATAGAGGAGTGGAAAAACATTCCAGTGGCAACCTGTGAAGCTCTAGTAAACTCCATGCCCAGGAGAGTTAAGGCAGTTCTGGAAAATAATGGTGGCCGCACAAAATATTGACACTTCAGGAACTTTCACTAAGGGGTGTACTCACTTTTGTTGCTGGTGGTTTAGACATTAATGGCTGTATATTGAGTAATTCTGAGAGAAGAATAAATTTACACTGTTATATAAGCTGCACACAGACGACTTTTCATTGTGTCAAAGTGTCATTTTGTCAGTGTTGACCCATGAAAAGATATACTTAAATACTTAAATAATCTGCAGAAATGTGAGGGGTGTACTCACTTTTGTGATACTCTCTCTCTCTCTGTGTCTCTCTCAAGGGAATTAAATGTTCTTCAGGATTCTCTTTTTTCTTTATATATTTCAAATTTATAACTTTAATTTGAATAAATACACTGATTCTAAGAAACAGTCTCACATAACAAATATGACTTTATTTTTAGCCTCTTCTGCTATTACAAGTCCACTTAAAATGACCCAGAATACTTCACATCATAGTAATAGTACTCATGTATCTAACCCTGGTATTCTCTCTTGCACCTCTCCATCATACCATAGAAACCCACTCATGCTTCTTGTCTTTTCAATCTTAAGCCATCAAATTTGTATGAAGAATTCATGACACAGCTGCATTTCATACTAATAGCACTCATCCACTCAGCCCTGCTAAAACAGCGCCATACAGGAATGGACCGGGCAGTAAGACTCTGCATGAATTCCCAGTGGAATGGTTCAAAATATTCTCAGAGTGAGGGATTGCAGTAGAGTGTATAAGTGGTAAGAACTGTATAAAGGAGTCCACAAACAAGCTAGCAAGCCTAAAATAAGTGACCAGTGAGAGTACACTCCAGAGGTATAAGGATGTTTGGTGATGGACCAGTCTGGAAAACAGTCTAAGGCCAGTTGGATCCAAAATCTTCTTGCATTTCATACAAAATCTTTCCTTTAAAGATATGGTTCACTCAAACAATATTTACAGTATTTATCATTTATATTAAATGTAGCTGTTCAGCAAATACATGTTCCAGTTTAGAACTGGAGCTGCAAGGCTAATGTTGCTACACTATATCTGAATAGATCAAAGAGCATCACCAAAATATCTCTCAAACTGCATCTTGATCTCAACTAAGGTTTAACAGACTATTAGATGGGGTTTAAGAAATTGTCTTTACAGTGAGCTTTAAAAACCAGCTGAATGCTGTGTCTGCCATCTTAAACAATCAACTTAATTGCAGGAAGTGCTGAACTAGAGCCCCTCTAGAACTAGAGAACTAGGAACATGAGCCCTGCTGCTGTCTGAAGTGGTTATTTATAATGGTGAGGTTTTATTCTTGGTCTTAAACCAATCAACTAGTCTGAGAGACCTTAATTAAGATCTGGATGCAATCTGTAATCCTCCCGCTTCGGCCTAGTCTCTGGCCCCACCTCTGTCCACGTAATTTTTGTTTGTTGATGTTTGCCATGTGCCATCTTGGGGGGGCACGGTGGCTTAGTGGTTAGCACGTTCGCCTCTCAGCGCTGGGGTCTTGGGTTCGATTCCCCATCTGAGCGGAGTTTCCATGTTCTCCCCGTGTCTGCGTGGGTTTCCTCCGGGGTCTCCGGTTTCCTCCCACAGTCCAAAAACATGGAGGTCAGGTGAATTGGGTACTCTAAAAATTGTCCGTAGGTGTGTGTGTGTCACCCAGCGATGGACTGGCACCCTGTCCTGGGCTTAGTTGAATAGTGTAATGCCCTGCCCTGCGCCCAGTGAGGGGGTGGGGGACTAACCGCGACCCTAATAAGGATTAAGCGGGTGTGATAATGAATGAATGAATGAATGTGCCATCTTGTTTCCACATGCTCTTTTGTTTATGTTTGCCATGTGCCATATTGTCTCCACGTGCTTTGTTTACATTTGCCATGTGCGCTCTTGTTTCCACCCGCTCCTTTGTTTACATTCACATCATGTCTCCACGTTCCTGCCCTTGTCATGTCATCCTGTATCGTTAATTATTACTACCTCAGTCTCGTCTGCTCACAGCCTTGTCCCTTCATCATGTGTTAGGGTGCTTTCACACTGCATTTGTGCAAGTGCACCAGACTTTTATTATGACACGCCCACGCGCTGTCATCATCACTTATATGGTGTGCGTCTTCCTACACTTGACACTGTTTGGTTTGTAGTAGGATGTGCATCTGACGCATTTAAATACTTTTATATAGTTTTATATATCAATGCCACAGTTTGTTTAGTTTAGGTTGCTCTGTCATCTTTTTCTCAGTGTTTTTGTGTGTTTTTAAGCTGACTTGTCACATGTTCATCAGACAAAATTTATATTAAACATGTCTTCTCCTCTGCACTCCATGTGCTATCACAGTTAATTTTTGCTGCTGTTCTGCTTATTTTTCTTCTTCTGTTATTGTAGTTGAATGTTGTTGAACGCCTCCGTCAACTTCCTGTATTTGGTCCAAAAGTCTGAACCTTCTATAAAAGTGTTTTCACACTGCACGCAAACTGGACGATGGTTCAGTAGGTCTGGACCGAGACCACTTCTCTTGGTCAGACCAAATTTTGCTCCTTTGGTCCGGACCGTGGTTCATGGCTGCTTTCACACCTGCTATTTTGATTCGGACCAAACTGAAAAGTCCAAAAGTCCAAACCAAACAACGTAGGTGTGAAAGCACCCTTAATCGTTGTTTGCTATAAAGCCTCTCTTATGTGTCACAGTGAGTCATTGTTTGTCAACCATGTCATGTCATCATGTCATGTTTTGTTACTTTCTGTTAGCCAAGTTTACTTTCACAGCCTCAGCCTTTGTTTTGGTTTTATAGCCACAGGTCGGTTTTTTTTTTGTAATAAACCTTGTTTTCTGGAACCCCACTATAACCAACTCCTCCACAGCCACAGCGAACTGACAATTAGTTGGGTGACTATTTTTGTTAGCATTGTTAGCCTCCCAGCTCCAGCTCTAAAGAAGTCAAATTTCAGCTCCAAACATGTTTTGTCTGATTGATTACATCGGTAAATATGTAAATATGACCAATAATCCCTCTTATTATCCTACATAAGCTCACAGATTTGATTACGTCCTCAGTTTTTAAGTTGCATTCAATTCAATGTAGAAATTGACATGTTTTATCTTCTAAACCCAAGCAGAAGCCTTTATACTGATATAAAACATCTAACAGTGCTACTCCTCCTTTTCTTTTTTGTGTGGAAGCCCACGTGTTCACACTTCTTGAATTTTAAAGGTGGGTTCTCATATTTGAAATCATAATAGAAGAGTATACCTGAGCCACGGAGAGAAAGGCTAAAGAGAAGAACTGAAAGCCTAAATGGTTCTACATTAGAGATCGTTTAAGCATAAGAGCTGAACCTACCTGTGTTGAATATACTGAGGCTCTTGAAAGCTTATTTGGAGTCACAGTCTTGTATGCTTCTTTATATTGCTTTTGCTGTGTTAAACCAACTGCCTGGCAAATGTCTTATAGAATATCATAGACAGCGGGAGACTTCTCTTACAAAGTAGTAGGGAGTTTTGCAGTCAGTTCATCTGACAAAGCACGAGCACTTACTGTACACAGAAACTCTACTGAATCGGAGAATGCTACTACAACTGAAAATAATGGAAGCCAAGACATCCCAGTTTTGTAAAGTACCAGCACAACATAAGGAAATAGTGAATCTGTAGCAGGGTTTTCTATCAGAGGTGTGTTAAAGGGGAATTCTGCTGATTTTTTTAATTTGTTGTAATTTAATATGGAAATTACACTGATGAGGACAGGAGAAGTGGTGTTACTCTGAATTTCTCTTATCTACACACACACACACACACACACACACACACACACACACACACACTGTTTTGATACCTGGGGAGCAGTTGAGACTTAGTCAATTTGCACAAGTCTTCTGGGTTCCCGTATACCAGCAGATCAACATCCAGTTTTTATATGCAGGTCAACAAGCATATAAGACTTTAAAATAAGACTTTATAAGATATATTAGTCTTGCTATCCTATAAATTCAACACTTTTAATTTAAGAGGCTGTACTGACATGACAGTATAATCACAGTACAAGTCACCAAAGCTCCAGCAGTGACTGTTTCAGTGATCCAGTGGTAAGTACAGCACGTTTAGGTCCAAGCTGTATATAAATCATTTGGATTATGGAAATATTGTTTGTTAGAAGATGTAGTATTTTACCTAGAACCAGTTGTTCTTATCAGACCCTGCAAATCTCTGAAGACCAAAGCAGTTTAGTCATTTAGTATGCTCTAAATTTGGTCGTAAGTCTTCTACATCCTTTCCAAGCTCCTCGTTCTTAATTTGTGCCAAATCAAGACCTGCAGCTTCAGGTCAGAGCAAGTTGTCTCAAAATCATGTTCAATGGTATGTTCCTCTGTATCACAGGTCTCTCATTGATCACACACACTTGGTCTTGGCTGTATTTCACTGGTTCCACTGAAACAAGAACAGAACCTTTTCTTAGTCGTCTCCTCTACAAAGTGGTTGGTAGTGAAATGGACACTACACAGTTTTGTGTGTTTGGTGATTTAGAAGTTTTTTTTCTTTATTGTTTATTTTATTACTTATGTTGTTCTGATATCTTCTTCCAGCAAGAATGAATGAAAATTCACAACAGAGTTATACGTTACTGATGAGTGAGACAGAACAATTTTCTGATCCAAGTCTTTCTTGTTGTTGTAAACAGAAAACTAAATCTAACTCAGGGTTCACTCACAAATTAGAAGCTGGACTGCCAGTATAACATCTAATGGTCACAGACAATGTTCCCTCTAATTTTTCATGTGTCAGAGCAAACACACAAACTCCCTGAGCGGTCCCTTGGACCACTGTGAGCGACATCAGACGTGTGCATTGTGGTCACGGCAGCATTGGATTAATCAAAGTTACATGATTTATTTAAAGAATCAAATTACAGCATTTACACTTCTGTTAGAATACTTTTAATTAAGTGTTTTAGCACATTTACAATGAAGATGACAAAAATCTTGTTCATGACCAGTGTAGTATGTTAACCCTTTTGACTGTACAGTGGTACCTTGGGAAATGAGCAGACCAACATACAAATTTTTTAAGATACGAGCTGCGACTCCGTCCATAATTTTGTTCGAGATCCAAGAGAAATTCCAAGATAGCAGTGGCTACTGTTAGTTGGCGCATTGGCGCAAATGTCCAGTATGGGCAGCACAACACCTGTATCTCATTCTTTCTCATGTGTTACCCTCAGAATCAAGTCCAATCTCATGCACTGTACTCCTTCTTGCATACTTTTTGAAAACATTTGATAGTAAAGATGTTTTAAACTTTTAAACCTATTAAATTTCAATAACATACATACAAACCGGATTGCAAAAAAGTTGGGACACTAAACAAATTGTGAATAAAAACTGAATGCAATGATGTGGAGGTGCCAACATCTAATATTTTAT